>VXAB01009299.1:0-91091 GCA_013399175.1 Odontophorus gujanensis | reverse complement strand
GGACACTGAGTCGTTGACCACAACTTCTTTGAGTGTGACAATCCAGCCAACTCCTTATCCAGTCAGTGGTACATTCATCAAATCAGTTCTTCTCCAAGTTGGTTACCACAGTGTCACACAGGACAGTACAAAATGCTTTGCACAAGTCCAGGTAGTCCACTTAAGTTGTTCAAAATAAATCATCCTTAAAAGGGATTTATCCAGACAGAACTATAGTAAATATTTGTTTTGTTAGAGAGGTCTTCCTCACAATAAATAAATTAAATATAAAATAAAATAAAAATAAAAATAAAATAAAATAAAAATAAAATAAAAATAAAAATAAAAATAAATAAAATAAAGAACTGGGAAGCATGTTATTGTTATTGCTTCATCTACAAACTAGAAAAGCGTGAAACCAAAATTTCAAGTCTGAAGTAATGAATCTGGAATTGGGACTGTTTTGTGGTATCTAAAATTTGATTTGATGTGGTTGTTATATGTAAGCCACGAGGAAGGAAAGTTCAGAATTTGAAGCTTTATGCGTAAATTATTGAATTTATCCAGAAAAAAAGAGCAATACTTTTAAAGTTAGCTAAAGTTAGCTACTGTCAGTATAAATATCTTTTTCACTGAGCAGTGAGTACGTTGGTGCTGAAACTCTCACTGTTTTGCTGTGTGATTTATTAGCAAAGCTTTCTGAAGGGTTTGAGTCCCCTTCATGTTGAATGCAAGTCAGTATTAACCTGAAAAATGTTTGAATCCTGGCTTGAGAATTATTTTCTCAATAATGTGTTGAAAATAAATTGTAAAATACCACTAGTACAGTTTTCTATTAGCAAATAAAAACAAGTGCTTTGAGCTTCTGTATGCAGGTATTTTTAATTATTTTTTAGTAAATACAAAGACTGAACTTATGGCACTCTGAAGTACTAAGCCTGCCAAAAAGGCTTTCACTGCTAAATCAGATTCACTACCTAGCTTTCCTAGGCTTCCTTTTTGATTGTGCATAGGGAATAATATGATTTTCATTTCTTATTTTGAGAGTTCACCTTCAGTAGATGTGGCAGTGTCAATTAAAACAACAACAAACTGTTCTGTTTTAAGGTTGGGTTTCATTTGATATACTGCTTAATTGGTATCACTTTTTTCATGTTCTTTAACTTTTTTACTGCTATGTTTGTTTTTCAAAGGCTGTGTAGATGATATTGTAACTGTGTTAGCTGAAGAACACGGTTGCCTTGATGTTATTAAGGTTTGTGAAACTAGTTTGCTCTTCTGTTCTGTCTTATCTAAAACTCATTATTGTTGTGTTTCATAGGATTTCATACATACGTTTTTGAAAATATATGCATACATATTATATATTTCATTTTTCATATATGTAGAAATATGTATTAATATATAAAATATCTTTGTTTACGCTTGCTCATATGTTAAAAAAAACACATTTCAAAGATGAAATAGATAATCTGCTTTATAGTGATTTACATGAATATGTTGAAATATTTAATTAATAAAAATAGTAAAGAATAAATAGTAAAAAGAATTGTGATATTGTAATTACATATGCACACACACATGTATTTTATGAAACCAAACTTGTTTAATCACTTCAGTGTCTTGTAGTGTATTGCAACTGCATATATAAGAAAGTACCCATTGTCAGTAATGCTCATTCTTTCCTGAAGTTACTGTCAGTCAAAGTTTTAATACTTGCTGGATTGTTCAGAAAATTGTTAATTTCCTTGAAAATTCTGCAAGTTAATTTTTTTTACTGTACAACTCAGATCCTCCCCATCTACAAAGTTAATCACTGAATTTTGGTGCCTGTTTTGAGTGTTTTGAAACATTGTGAAAAAAGGATTGTCTGTTACAGAAGGGAGTTCCCAAGTATTACCTTATTTCAAGCTGGATGCAGAATTTCTAGATTAAAAAATAAAAATAAATATCTGTATACCTTGCTAGTTCTGCAGAGTTCTTTTCCCCGTAGCCAATGTAGGGGATGGTATTACTTCCCCACAGCATTTTGGTCTCATACTGTCAACCTCATATGGGTGGGCATGAAATTTTATTGCTTTCAAAGACAAACCTGTATATTAAAAGCTGAGTTAAGTGGCTTGCTGAATTAGGACAGTAATGAACAGACCTCCTCCATATTTTTTCTTATTTTTCAGGAACTTTCTGAAAATATTATAGCTCTGCTGAAAAAATGCCTTACATTCCAACCTTCTGAGAGGTGAGTATTCAATTCAAATGCTTAATAAACTTCGTTAGGATAAGAAGACCAGTTGCTGAACATTTCTTGGAATACCAATGGCTTCTGCTATCTGAAATAGATAGCTATTTGGTTTTATTACTTTGTAATATTTGAAATAAAAGGTATTGAAAGAGAAGATCAAATGAACACATCGTGTGAGATTTCTGGGCAATACTTTTGGGGGAAAGCTCTTCAGTCATGTTCAGTTTAAGGTTTCTCAGCTTTAGTGGTTCCATTTCTGGATGTTTGTGAGACTTAGGACTTCCTTCAAATCTCTTCTTTCAAAGTACCTTTTTAATATGGCAGTCCATCACAGTTTTCTTCTGGAAGCTGTAGTAGACTTCTGTTCTTCAATTGAGGCTTTGCAATTGTTTCCATATTTACTTAGAAAAATTAAGAAAATAATTGCTTTGTATATTAATTTTACATGAGGTATCAAGTTAGGATGTAAACAGACTTCAATTTGTTACAGGTTGTGAATTGAACAAAATTACCATGTCTTTTTGCTAAAAAAAAAAAAAAAAAATTCTGAAGTTTGAAATAACTTAGTGGGTTTTTAGAAGTACTTTACACTTAATGTTGTAATTTTTTTAATTTTGTTTAAGGCCAACTGCAGAGGAACTGATGCGTGACAGTTTGTTCAGTGAAATATCTTTGGCATACCCTCCCTTTCACAAACCTGCTGAACTGTTCTCATCCTCTCCAAGGTGTGCTAACTTAACACTGCCTGAAGACATAAGTCAGTTATGCAAAGGTAAAAGCAGATGGTGGGATGAATGTCATTGGATGGGGAAAGAAAATACAATATATTTGCATTTTTCTTTGAATGCATTATAAACTGTTACATGGTATAATATTCCATTCTTGTAGTAAGTTGTCTAATGGGCTAAGATAGAGGCAAACATATTTAGAGGGGTGCGTTCAAGTCAAAGGATGGTATCTGGAATTTTGACCTCAAGGAATAAACAGTTTTTGTTAGTATTTCAGTCTGCCTTGAGATGCCAGTATCATCTTCTGCCTTTATAATTTTTTATGTGTACAAGGTACTGACTTTTTTTTTTAATCCCCAATGTATTGTCAATTGGAAGCTGAAATCTTATGAGTGATAGCATAAGATTGTTTTTGGAAGAAATGGCAAACTAAATCCTTAAGAAAGACATTGTACTGTAGAATGAAAGACTTAGAATTTTTTTGAATTTAAAACTACAGTATGCTGAAAGTTTTAATTCCTCATTAACATTTTTGTATGAACTCTGAGATACCTACATGTTTGGAAAATCTCATTATACAATTTCTGGGGAAGGAGATTTTATATCTTCCTAGAATGTATGTGGTGCATGAAGGAAAGACAGTTTAGCTGCTCAGTATGAGTCATTAGTTTCTTATTTGTGCTCTTAGCACGGTTGTGAAGAAAATAACGTGGGCTTTTTAAAAATAAAAATATACAGAAAGCAGAAGTCTACCCTTCAACTTATTGATCTGATTGTTTCTATTTTCTAGCATCAAGGCAAACTGCAGAAGTACTTCTGTGTGTTTGTTTGTTTTCTGATGCTTTCTGTAAATCTTCCTGCAAAGAGATCACTTTTGCCTCCAACTTCACATTATGGTCTAGAACCTCTCAAGTGTAGTAATGTTTCTTCAGCAAGATTTGTTTAGTTATAAGAATAAATACAAACTGTCTAAAAAGCTGTAACTGCTTTTTTATTTTTTTTTTCCTTGTAGATGAAAATAATGATTACCTAGCAGAAAGATCAATTGAAGAGGTTTATTATCTCTGGTGTCTGGCTGGAGGAGACTTAGAGAAAGAACTTGTCAACAAGGAAATCATTCGATCAAAACCACCTATCTGCACACTTCCCAAGTAAGAAAAGAGAAGAACTTCAAGGGAAGGAGGATGTACAGAGAAGTGATTCTGAGAGAATGTTTTGATTTCATTTTTGGTTTCACCACCTGTGTATATTTTTAACACATTTAAAACAGCATTCTTAAACAGCAGTAAATCACGTTATGTCCCTTCTTAAGCCAGTTTAAGGGATTGTTTGAGCGCTTCATGTTTGTTACTTACCTGCATTTCACATTGCTTTCTGAAATCTTCAGAAAATATATTAGGTGGAATGCTAAACAGTGAACTGAAAGATCTTAAATTTAACATCCTTTCCAAAATCATTAAAATTTCCATAAAAATTAAAAAAGTCTCACTGTGCTTGAACGCAATGTATTAATAATAATTCATTCTGTAGCAAATTCTCACACTTGGAATTCCATTTCACAGAGCAGCAGTGCTGAATGGTCAGCTCATTTTTTCAGCAGATAGCTAATTTATGTTTGTGTGTTTGTGTCTTTTTATTTTAAATGCATAGTTTTAAGAGTTGCTGTGCTGTTACAGAATTACTACTTTTATTTTCCTGCTGCGTGTGTTGCAATTTGATGCAATGTTTTTAATATTTTGATGTCTTAATCCTCCAGTCTGATTTTAATGACCAGAATTATGTGTTCATATTGATAATTTGCTGGGTCTGGAGTTTAGAATCACGTGAAAACAGCCAGAGTGCAGTGTCTCAAAGCAGAAAAATGAAAAGAGCTTGATCTTAAGTGATCACGTGACAGCAAAAGTATTGTAACATTTTGAGGTACTGCCTGCTCCTGTGCACTTACGTGAAAGCTTGTGTTTCTGAGTTCTATGAGGAGAACAGTTTTAGTAATGAAAATTAATTAGAAGATGAAGTGTCCTTTAAAAATGTAATCTTACTTTATCTTCTAAGTCATACTGAGCATGTTAGCTTAACTTCTAGAGATCAGTTTGCTGTCTGCTTTAAAATATCACCCAACAGGCAGTATGTTAGTCCCTTTGATTGAAACAGAAGGGGTCTGGGTTGGGTTTTTGCTTTTTTTTGTTGTTTTTTGGAAATGGCTTTTAAATGACAGTGCTGTTTTATTTTTGGTTCTCACGTTAAGCGGCAGTGTCTGTGCTAGCTCAAGAAATTAAAGGGAATATTAATCTCATCTCGTTAGTCTTCCTTTGTGTGCAAACTAGAGTTGTGGAGAGCCTGAAATGTGCCTTTTTTGGACAGAAGCTGTTTGAATAATTTAAGGTGATTGTACATTCCCTTGATAGTAGATTTCATGCCTCACAGAGTAAATGCATTATACTTCTAACAACTAGTGTTTTGTTTTAAACAAGAAACTGATTTATGTAAGATATTTATTTTATTTTTCCTAACTCAAATCTTATGTTATAAATAACCTGAATTTTATTTTATTTTTTCTTTCATTTTGAAGCTTTGTGTTAGAAGATGGTGAAAGCTTTGGGCAAGGACGAGATAGAAGTTCCCTTCTAGATGACACAACTGTGACTTTGTCTCTTTGCCAGCTCCGAAATGTAAGTAGAATTCTGTGCACAGGTACTTTTGTCCTTGCTGTGGAAACATTTGTTTAAAGGGAATATGGAACAGCAGCTCCTATATTGCTGTTCCTGCAAAAGGGCAGAGTTGTTGATTCTCAGAGAAAGCTTCATAGTGCTTGAGGTCAATTCTGATTTATGCCATCAAATTGAATTTCATGTAAAAGCTTACTAAATTTGATTCATCTTCCCATCCTCCATCCCAGTATTTTTACTACCTGCTTTTTTTCTGGTGAATCTGCAATACTTTGGTAGTACTTGATATTCTGCATGATTGCTAAATGACTTGACACAGTGAGTGTCTTCTTGCATTCTTTTATTCCTGTAGGTGGCTCACCATATTCAAAAGAAAGAGCAGCTACATTCAGGTGCAGCTCCTTAATTAAGGTCTTTATCCTTGGAGATGAATACCAAACTTCCAGTAGTTTAGTGCTAAGCTTTGGAATATTTAGGTATTAATTTGTGTTTTAGGTTATGGAATATCTTATTTTAAAGGTACTATGCACCACAGCTTCTACTTCTGTTCCTACAGAAGGGCAGTTTTGCAGCTTTATTTAAACTTTTTAATCTGTAATTTTTGATACCGGTGCCTACATATATAAATGCAGCAGCAAATAAGTGCATGCTGAGTTTTTGTTTTGGAGAGAATACAAGTGAGAATCTTACAGTGTTAGATGAAATAAGTTTTTGAACTTATACAGTTCTTCAAATAGCTTTCACTGAGCAGAGCGTGATGCCTAGAATCAAAAGAGGTTCAGGTCTGAATGAACTGAGAATGAACTGTTCTGTCACTCCCAGGAGGAGCAGCTGGTGTGCTGTGTGTCTTTAAGTTAGAAATTGAACTGCAATGCAGAGCCCTGCAGGGAAGATAATATTAAACATTAATCATGATACAGCAAAGATATCTGAAAACTTCAGACAAGGGTCCAGGTACACTTGTCTGTCACCCTTTCGGAGAGTATCTTAATTCTGTGCAGCTTTCAGATGCTGATGCTAAAAGGAACTCAAATTTGCATGACTCTTGAACTGATTAAAAGAAGTAAAACCAAGTTCTGTAGTTGATTTGCAGTGACTTAGGAAGTCCATATAGAAAAACAAGGGAAAGAAAAAAACAATGGTAATACTATTGATTGATTAATTCCTGACCTATTGAAGCTTTTTTGTGTGTGTAAAAATAGGCTTTGTGCATAGGACAAGAGAGTTCTCTTCAAATGGAAGACATTTTATTTCGCAAAGTCTTAAGAAAACAAAACAAAATAGTCTGTACTAGGAAAACTTCCTCATACTAAAGGTTGTATGTTTCTTTGATCAGGAACTGAATTAATGTTTAGACAGGTGTCAGGGTGAACTATTAAACTTGGAACTGAATTGTGAATTAATCGTTTTCAGATCTCACTAAATATTTTCATGTGAATTCTGAGCAGTGTTCTGATAATAAATTGTCTTTATTCTTCATTTCAGAGACTGAAAGATGTTGGTGGGGAAGCATTTTATCCATTACTTGAAGATGAGTAAGTGTGTGTAAATTTGTACCCATCTAAGCGACCAAATTGTTAGCTTTGAGTAGCAGGATGCACACCTAGACAGCTATTTTCTAAAAGCAGACCTGTCCTTGCTTGTCTCTTAAAGTGAATGTGAGCTGATAGGTTCTCTGTGCGGGTGAACTTAGGGCCCTGAATCCCAAACTGAAATGTTTAACCTTTTTCCTTGTCCTGGAAATCAGCTGTTTGTGCTGAATATTTAAAATGATCTGTTTATACTTGCTTTTGACTCAAAAATGCATTGCTGAATATTTATTTTGCACGGTGAGTTGTATGTTTTGCTCTTTACTACTACTGCCCTTATTCTTTTTCCAGCCAGTCAACTTTACCTCATTCAAATAGTAGCAGTGAACTGTCTGCAGCTGCCAACCTACCTCTGATCATCCGGGAGAGGGACACAGAGTATCAGCTAAACAGAATTGTTCTGTTTGACAGGCTGTTGAAGGTATGAGATCTCTCTGATGCTGGTTAATTGGATTTGGTCTGCAAATTAGAGGATATTTGAAAGACAAAGTAACTGAAAATGGAAGCAGAGATTCAAGCAACCACAGTGGAAAGAGGGGAGAAAACTCTTACAGAACTGTGAGGCAGTAAAAATATGAGAGCTGCTGCTAATATTTGTTATTTACTCAAGAAACTAATTCTGTATCCTTTATTCCTAGCTAATCTGTTATTGGTATAAATATACTACTGACATTTCTGCATTTTCAAACAGTAAGATTTTTGAGAACAGTACCACTATTTACTGTAATGATGCCATGATAGAAACATGGGTCTTGTTCTAAGGGGGAAAATATCAAACCTTAATTTACATGTATGCAGAAAGGTGAATTCTTGGTTAGGAATGAAAGAGGGCTAATGTTTTAATAGATGCAGTACTTAGGGAAGCATAAGCTAGAAATGTAAAACGAAAGAGAGTTGTGTATATAATATGATAAGAAATACGTCATGAAAAAAAACCACTCCAGTTTTAATGGTTTGCATCACTACATTTATATATTGAATATATACCAAAGCGTATGTCTGTGTTTGTGTGGAGCAGTGGATATTTCAGGATCTAACAGTCATCTGCCATCTAGGTCTTCCAGTTAGGAATGAAACTTGCTTGACACAAAACTTGTATTCACTGTCAAACTGTCAGAATCTTTCTAATGTGGAAGCCAGCTTCCCAGAGTTGGGATTAGATTCATTTCAGTTGTGTGGTAATGCTTTTGCTATTAATCTCTTCTTTTTGAAGGCCTACCCATATAAGAAAAACCAAATCTGGAAAGAAGCCAGAGTTGACATCCCTCCTCTCCTGAGAGGCATAACCTGGGCTGCTCTGTTGGGTGTCGAGGTAAGGGTGATTGGAAGCCATTTGCAGAAATCCCAGTATTGACTGAGGAAGGAATGGGGTAGGAATAGAATGGACAGGGAAGCTGGAAGGAAATGGAAGTTTTGGCATTAGAATTAGTGCAAATCTAAGCAAAAGAATGCATTAAATTGAATGAACTAAAATGATGTTCAGACTCATTCTTGCTTTCTAACATTATTTGATTTCAAAGAATATTGACTTCGAATGCCTTTATATTTAATTTTGATTATGGGATGGAAAAACAGTGCACAACAAAATTTTGCTGAGATATTTAGATACAATTGCCGGTTAACTTTTTTTGTTTGATTTTTTTTTTTTTAATTACTTTTTCAAATGAAGTTACAATCCCTCTGCCCTGATAAGCAAAGGCTGGGTGAAACAAAGTGAAATGCTGCAAATGTATTTTATTTCACCTACTATCCGATACATGTCTTCCAAAGATTGGAGAAAAAAATAAGTGAAAAGTAATCCTTCTGGACAATAGGCTAGAAATAACTGTCCTAGAAACGGGGACACCTCTTACTTGACATCAATTACTTGATGAACCCAACTTTTGCATCTGTTCTGCTTGCAGTCCTCAGTAGTGCAGCAAAGAGGTTCTTATAGAGTACGCATCCTGAGTTTTATGATGTAGCTTAGGATGTGATCTTCTGAGTATCTTATATGACAAAAAAAGCTGTAAGGGGAAGAGTAACTGCTGATCAAGAGTTTAATCCTGGCCCTTGGGAGGTGACTGATTTCATCAACTTAGTATCTGTACAATGAGAGTAGTCCCGTGACATTAAGATGTACTGGTTAAAATACTTACCTTGGAATTTAGGCAAGTACTGGCTATAGAAGAGTAGTATATGTTGGTAATATTAATATCTATTAATATCAATTAACAGATGATGCTGAAAGAGACTTGACAGCAGCTGAGGTATATTTTGAATTTGAACTTGAAGTATCAGTTAACTTAAAAATGGAAAACTGGATCAAGTATACTCCTTCCTTTATAAACAAGAGAAAATGACTGAAGATAGTGGGAATACTATAGAAAGTTCTATATATCCTAAATTGCACTAGAATAAAGAAGGTGTTGCTGAAATTCAGCAGTGAAAAAATTTCTGTTTGGGAAATACACTGTATTTTCAGAACAAAATCAATAGCTGGAACATTTGATGAAAACAGCTTTTGTATATCGGTATGCACATTGCAATATCCCTTTACATTAGTAAGGGCTAATTTAAAATATTCTTCCACATTTTAGGGTGCCATTCAGGCAAAATATGATGCCATCGATAAAGACACACCGATTCCTACAGACAGACAAGTAAGATTTCCTGTTTTTACTAAATACTGTCCTCTGAAGTAATACAAAGATCTTTTCAACCAATGGGTGTCATTTAGTCTATTACAGCAGATGTTGATAACACTAGAAAGTTTCCCCTGCATTCTCAGCTTCCCCATGCTGTTGCAAGAATCTTGCAGAACAGATAGGAATCGTTAGTTTAACTCAGTGTAGGTTATAACCCCAGTGAGCAAAAATCTTCTTTAACCTCAGAATTATGTTTCTAGGGCAACAGCGAACAGTATAATTAACAGTATTACAGATGTGTTGTTATATGTTCTGGCTTTATCAAATCTTTTTGTGCCTTTTGGACCTGATGTCAGGTAGTGTCAAGTTCCCTGACATTCTGTAACAGTAAGATGAACTGTACAGAAATGGGTTCTTGAGCAGTTAAATTCTCCAAGAAGTATTACCAAATTTAAATAATCATCATAGGAACAGCTGTTCCAACAGATGGCTGAATTAAACAGATTCCATCGAGTTTTCTGAGGTCTCTGATTTTATTATTCTGTAGAAAAAAGTGATGCTAGCACCTGAAATGAGCCCAGAAGTTGAGTTAGAAAATACTATCGCTGTAATCTACATTTTTTTCTTGTTGTTTTTAGAATGTAAGTCTGCTTTTATTTATTTAAAAGCCCTCTTTTAAAAGCAACTGTTAGTCCTCTTTCAGTTACTGATCTGAAAGTGATGGGAGAAAAAGATTGTGATTTTGATGATGATCTGATTTAAGTTGTAGGGTTAACTTCCAGCACTTCCAACTCTTATCATTATGCAACTGCTGTAGTACTACTTGTTTTACCATGGTTTCTCTTTATATCGTGTGTTTGACCGTGATACAGATAGAAGTTGATATTCCTCGTTGCCATCAGTACGATGAATTACTGTCATCACCAGAGGGTCACACAAAGTTTAGACGTGTATTGAAGGCTTGGGTTGTTTCTCATCCTGATTTGGTATACTGGCAAGGTGAGCTTGAGTAGTTAGCAAAGTCAGATAATTAATGGGAAAGGTATGCCTAAAAAACAAGCAAAAAACTAATTTTGGAGGGCTTTTCTTTCTTTTGAAGAATGAATCTGTGAATTACTGTAAATTTAGCTCCTAATAATTTATATTTAATTTGTAATGGCAAACTGACTGTCATATGCTCTTCAGAAATTTTGATCACTTCATTTAAAAACAAGTTATTTCTTTCTGCTGATTGGTTCAAAGGTAATGGTGCAGAAGTTACTGGGCAGTTTCATAGGACTGTAATTTGGACTTCTTGAAAACCATGACAGAATAGTCAATTCAGCACTATCATTTTAACAATTTTAAATCCTCTTTCTTTTCATGCGTTGATTTCACGCTTGTTCTCAGCTTTATCTGTGAAGTCTGGCACTCCAGGTATTATAAAAGTATGCAAAATTTCACAGTTAAGTTATTGTATTGAATAAGACAATGGCATTAAATGAGATCTTTGACATTTCTTCTTGGCTCTTTCCTCTTTAGGTCTTGATTCTCTTTGTGCACCATTCCTATACTTGAATTTTAACAATGAAGGTGAGTACTTTTTTCTGCTGGGTTTGAGGGGGAGGACAATCTGTTCTCGTTGTCTGCAGATATTTGTATACCCACATATAGACAAAAACTTCCTTTAACTAGAAGGGAATTTTAAAGCTCTTGTTGCCATGCCCAAAAGAAATGGTAACGACTATAGAAAAAGAGTAAATGCATTATCTACTACTTGTACTTCTCAGTGAAGCTCTGGATTAGCCTTTTGTAATGTGAATGTATTTTCTGTTAACCTATCATAACCATTAACCGTGCAGATGAGCATTATTCAGAAAAGCTGATCATGATCTTAAGTGCTTAAAAGCTAATCAGACCATCTTCAGACTGTGATTTCTTCAGAGCAGATCTAGTCAAACTTTCTGTTTTCTTGTACCCAACTTTTTCATAACGTGGGTGGGTGAGAGCTACTTTCTTAGGACAGTAACTGTTATTCTGTGCCTTTACTGTGCACCTTTACATATTTCTGTCAACAGGTTTTTCTTGTTCTTCAGCACGTCCGTATGGTTTGATTCTGCAGCCTGTTTTTTTTTTTTCTCCTGTTATATCAAAGTATAATAGTGAAAAATGCAGTTCTTTGTGTCCTGGTTTACTAATTTAATTGAATACATCTGACTCAGATAATTAAGTGGTCGTTTCAATGCCTGAAAAGTTGCAAACTGGAATTCATTTATAATGAATGCTGTAAATATGATACTTTGTTTTTCATTTTGGAGGTGATAATTTATGACAATATGTATTCTATCTCTTATGAAGACTTCTCGGTGATCTAGCAACATGGCTAAGAGTTGTCTATCTTAATACTATATCTCAGCTAACTTCCCCAGAATTAATGAAGGGGTAAACCTCTAATCTCTACATGGTATGCATGTGAGGAACTGCTGAGAAATGTTTTAATAGTATTCCACTGTTGTTTTCTTGGGAATTCTGTCTTCTTCAGACTCTGAGCTGAAGAAGGAGACCAGATGAGGGTGTAAACAAGATCTAAATTCTGTGGGAGAAGACAGAAGAATGCAGCAATGCAGTTGTCTGAAACTGTATATTCCAAAACTTTTGTTCCTTCAGGGACCTTCTCTTTCTGATACAGACATCACTATCGCTTTGTCACTAAGAATTTTTGAAAGAATTTGGGAACAAAGAACATCCAACCAGATTTGTCTTGATTACTTAAGTGATAATAGAAACTTTTAAAATTCATTAAAGAGGGTTGTGCACTTTCCATGTTCCTTTGCAATCATTTTTCTTTATGGAATTATTTTAAATATGTGCCTTTCGTCTGCTTAATAATGAACACTTTTAGATGTACTTCTATTTCCATCTCTGCATCCAGTTTTCTATTTTTTTCAGCTCTGGCATATGCCTGCATGTCTGCTTTTATACCCAAGTATTTGTATAACTTCTTTCTGAAGGATAATTCTCACGTTATCCAAGGTAAGTAAGTGCCTTTAATTTTTTATTTGTTCTAAGAGAGCTGTCTTAGAGAAATCGAAACAATTTTGGAGACGTAAATATTCTACCTAAAAACTAATGATAAAGAACTGGTCAGCCAAATATTGAGGAGTAAGCATAGGAGACTTTCTGTATGAAAGACTACGAATGAGGCACTATCGTGGTTTAAGCCTGTAGGTGGCTAAGCACCACACAGTCATTTGCTCACTCCTCACCCTTCCCAGTTGGACTGGGGAGAGAATTTTTTTGAGGGGGAGGAAGGGAACAAAACAAGTAAAACTCATAGGTTGAGATAAAGCTATTTGCTAAGATAGGAAAAAGATCAACTATAGTTACAGAAATAACTTTTATCCTTTATATTGTGTGTGTGTGTGTATACATACGTGTGCGTATGTATGTATGTATGAAGGTATATAACAAGTGATGAACAAGCAATTGCTCATTACCCCTCAACTGATGCCCAGGTAACCCCCTGAGCAGGAGAAGAGAATGAGGTGAAATCCTACACCCTTAAAAACTCTTTCCACGTGATGAAATATGGTATGGTATATCCCTTTGACCAGTTCGTCAGCTGATTCTGTTCCCTCCCAATTCCTTGGGGCTTTTGGTGAGAGTGGCCTTGGCTCTATATAGCACTGCTTAGCAGCAGCTATAACATCAGTGTGTTATCAACGCTCTTTTTTTCCTAGAAACAAAACATAGCATCTTACCAAACTGAAAAAATCAATTCTGTCCCAGCTGACACTAGAATAGACATTATGAACTGACTGTATAAAACAAGAAATAGTTTGGATTCAAGAGGACTTGTTTGCATACTTTTTTTTATTCTATGAAGTAAGAAAAAAAAAAAGGGGGAAAAAGTCTGAAGATGAAAGAGAAAATGTATTATATCAGATATCAGAACTGCTTCAGACATTAAGATTGATAACTTGGTAGGGGCTTTTCTCAGGGAAATATGTCTTTATATAAATGTAATTTTGCTCTCCAGAGGTTCCCCAGTGCTACTCCCATGGAACTTTACAAAAATATCATCTGACATGAGAAATACAGTTCAGGAGAAATCTATAAAATAAAGTAGAGTAGGCACTTCTGAGTCACTTTGCAGAAACTGTTGTCAGCAAGGACTCAGGCAAACTGGACTTCCTATGATTCTTTCAGTATTCTGATTTAATCCTTTCTTGGGACTTCTGTCAAACAACAAAGTGTAAACACAATTGAAGAGAAAAAAAATTTTAAATAATTTTCCACCTTTACTGCTTTTAAAGAAAGTGTCGGGAATGCATCCCTTGATTGCTTACTGTAGTTTTAGCTTGGCTGCCTTGTATCTTCTATTTAAGGGCTGAAAGAAGGAACTGTTTGAACTACAAAGTTCAAAATACTCATATCTGAGCCAGTCCTAAGCAGTGAAGATAGATGTGTTGTTTTTGTAAGCATATCAGATGTATTTTCTCACATAATATATGGAACAAGAGCAGCCCAAGGTGTTCGGACATAGAACACACAATTATGCAAAACAAGACAACAACAACACCAAAACCTCCTCTAATGAAATTTCAGCACTTGGCTGGACCCAAGTGATAATGTTTTTTGTGAATACTTCTGTGTCTTTAATAAAGACACCTTAAAATACCAAATAATCTCACACAGTAGTTATATTTCATGAGACAGGCTAGTAAAATAAAGATGGTATTTATCAGCCTTGTAATGTAGCTGCAAAGAATGACCATGGGTATGAATTTTTATGTTAAAATGAATGTACTTCTGATAAACTAGTTGTGAAGTTGTTTTCATCAGTGCATAGCTGAATGTGCAGGACTGTGCAGAGTTACTGGTTTGCTATACTTGAATTTTTATTATTGACTATTTTATGAGGATATCACTGTTACAAAGTATGCGTTACAGGTGCAAGGATTTTATTATTTAATTTAGGGTCACCATGTGCCTTGGTATGCATTTAAGACATAGAATCTGTAACTTGTGTGAACATAAATAAGAATCTCTTTGTCTAGAGATTGAGATAACTTACAGGAGAGAGATGCAAGTAGCTCTGAAGTAGTCTGGCCTTGGTGACACAGAACTTAGCATGGGTCTGTTTACTCATTTAAGTGCACAGCAGGATGCTGCCAGGACATCTGTGATCTGGCAAAGATGCAGTATCAAAGGGAAGAGGCTGGCACTCCTGAGATACTTGATTCCCAAGGCATTAATACCTCAGAAGTTCAGTATACTTTGGCTTTTATCTTTCCAACTTAAAGCAAGTTAAGTGGATGTGAAATTCTGAAGGAGGTTCAAGGGGTCCTGATGTTTACTGCAACTTACCTTGAAGGCTTGGGCATCTTTTTCCTTCAAGTATGATTTGCAGTAGGTCTGTGATTTATTTCCTTTGTGCTCTTACAATGAGAATATTGTTTAATAGTCCTCTTGGGATAGAATCATAGCTTTAAACATTTCTAATCCTAATACAATTATAATACAGAATGTTCATTCTTAAATCTGCATGGTCAAAACTGGGAGCATGGTAACATTTCCTGTCTGTCTTCCTTCACTCAGCTTGCTGTCTGAGCCCTAACTACCCCATGCTTGAGAGCATAGAGAAAAAGCAATTGCCATCTGTTATGAAATTCCAGTGTTACTGACTCTTCGTCTTCCTTGTAACAAGGCAAATGGCAATGTGAACAAAACTAAGAGAGGGCTAGTACAAATAGAGATGTCTGTTGGTATCTCTGTTCTGTTGTCTGTTTCTGTTTCAATTAAAAGCAAGTATTATACAACTTAATGAAATTGTACCCTTCAGCATGATGTGCTGTGCTGAAGATCATTTACATTTTATCTTTTACAGTTAGTATTTTGTCCTCTTCTCCCGAAAAGACAAATTAAGAGATTGCTGATGACGCAAATGCTTCCTTAAAACATCATCAACTTCTAGATTACAAAATTTAACTACTGAAGATAAATACAATTGTTGCAATCAAGGAGTATTTCACTCAGTCTGCCTCTTAAAAGTTCTTGGAACATTCTTGTTCTAACTTAATTCCATCAATATGTGGTTTGTATTTATATGAAAAGTCTTTAATTTTGCATTTCAAGTATGAATCACAACCTGATTATGAATGGAGCAAATAATTGCTGAAAATACAAACTGAGAAATATTAAGGAAACTAAAAGAAATGTTTCTTGCTCTGTTTTGCATATCGTTGTGAAAAGGACAGTCGTGGTATTAATTTGCTCTTTTATTTTTTGTTTTAAAAATTGAAACAAAAACCACTATGTACTTTCTTTTCTGCAGCTACCATGCAAAACTGCAGGATGTGCTGACTTTGTTTTTTGACAATGATCTTGAATTTGCTTGTTATTTCAGAGTACCTAACGGTGTTTTCTCAGATGATTGCATTCCATGATCCTGAGCTGAGCAACCACCTTAATGAAATTGGTTTTATTCCTGATGTAAGTGCTGAGCATTCTTATAAGTATTGTTCAAAGTAAAGGAAGGAAAAATTAGGACAGTTAGGATGAGATGCTTTTCAAAACTGTCTTGACAGCAGTTTATCTGAAGATTCGCTTATCAATAAGGTTTTCTGGCTGTGCTGTTAAAATGGTTCAGTTTTGATTATTGTTTTAAATTCCTCAGTCCTTGCTTTTTTGCTGTCATGGTACACACAGTGAAAATACGGCTTATAAGTTGTTTTAATTTAGATTGATCTTAAATTATGTATAAAATTTGTTTTTTAAATTTGGAGTAGCATACAAAAAAGAATGTGGGTGAGAATGGTTATTAGAAATTTTTTTATCTTCTAATTAAATGCTGTTCATTAACCCAAAAGACACATTAATTTCCAAATACTACAAAGCACGTGCAAGCGATAGTTAGTCTGTTGATATGTCAGATTCTGGAAATTGCTTAGCAGTCATGTCTTGAAATTTATCAGAAACATGGAAAAAGCAGAGGTTGTATGCAAGTTTTATCCCTTCATTGTAAGTCTACAAGATGGAGAAAAATGAAAACTGACATCAAATCCAAAATGTAGTGGAGAGAGCTGTAAGGAAGAAAAAAAAAAAAAGCCTTCTTTATATTATAGGGCCCTACTTTTATCATTTACCATAAACAGGGAAACTTTTTTGTCCTTTGTTTGGAGCCTTGTATAAAAGTCCAAGATAACACTTTCTCAGGTGGGAAGGCCAAGCCTATGAAAATGATTTGTCACATGCAATTCCTGGGTGAATTTGCTTGTCTTCAGAATGGGCAGATGCTCATTGGTACTGTTTATGAAGATTGTAATGGAAAAGAATACATATATATATTTATAAATATATATACATTTCATTTGTAGAGGTCTTCTTAATGTAATAATGTTTATAATATAAAAAGATATACTGCAGCATTGAAGAAAAACCTGCAATATAATCTTAGATGTTTAGAAGCTAGGTGTATTGCTAATAATCCATATCTGAAGAGGAAAGGGCTGAAGATGAGAGAAAGGTGGGGAGAAGGGAGGGTATTCACAGGCTGAAAGCCTAGAAATTTGAGGACAAGATGAAGGATGTGGGTAGCACGAATGTTTAAGATCCTGGGGGAGAATCAAGTTTGCAACATCACCATGTAAATGCACTTGATATTTATTTGCTCTAAAAAATACAAGTCAGATGGAATAGTTAAAAGTTACTTTTTTTGTGTTTTTTAGATTTTGTTTTATGGTAGACGTTGGACAGCGTGTAGTCAAACATGAGCCTTGTCTCTTAAGTTTTAAACCTAGAAGAGTGTATGAGTATGTAATGCAGCAAATAATTACAAAACAGGGGTACGTTTAAAAATAAAAACGAAGAATTTTACATTTGAATACAAATGCTAATTCTGAAATTAACACTAACCTCTGAAGAGAAGTTGTCCTTTCTAAATCTTGTCATTAAAAAGAAAAGTTGCTTTGCCTTCCAGATTAGCAGGAAAGGGGTTTTTTTTGTACCTCTAACAGTACAGAATCCATCAAGGTGAAGGATATGCACTTTGTAATGAGATCTGTACCAGAGTTTTGCGCTTGAGTGCTAATCGTATCAAAGTAAATTCTGATTAATCTTTCATCATCAAAACACGCTTTCCTGCTGCAGGAAAGATTGTGTTTCCTGGCACCCTTCCCATTTGCTTTAGGTCAGGTATCTCTCAGAATACTGAACAGTGCTGAAACTTCAGTAATTGTGGATATTGTTAGCTGATGTGGTGCTTGGATTAAGTACATTGCGGTAGCTTTTGTGATTTACATGTAAATAGAGAGATACATATGGTGAGTCTTAGTTCTTCTTTGCCCGCTCTCCTTAAATTGATAATCTCCACCACTCTGTATAATGTTTTATAGCATCTGTTCTATATTCTACTGAATAATTCTGACATAAAAAGCAGGCTATTTTAAACAGAAGAAAAAAATGCTACTTTACTAGAAGGGTAGCTATAGGCATAAATTATTGTAAATAGCTTTCACCTGCCAGTTATGGATGCTAGGCACAGTTGTCAGCAGGCCAGTAAAAGAGATGACAAAGTCTGGTTGCAGTTGCTTAATAAGCTACTGTCTCAGTTAGATAGCTTAGCTTTGCTTTGACGATATGCAGGAGATGCTCTTAATGTGGCTTCATCTAACTGAGAATTAAAAAGCCTGTGATTGAAGTTTTTCATCTCCATTTGTCCCTTCTGTTACAGTTTGCTAGTGGTGAATGTTGGGGAGAGATTTTTTTTCTTGTATTTTGATCTTGTGAGGTTAATGCTCATTCTTCAAATTTTCTGTAGGTGCATGTAGGTGGGTAGAATATAAATTTAGGAACTGGTCTCAAATCGCATTACTTTGGCATCCCTTGTCATCAAAACATTTTTGTGCTTTTCTGTAGCAGCTGAAAGTAGGGTTATCTAATAGGCTCAAGGTATGTATGCATGGATTTTGAAGGCAGAACCCTTTAGTGAAATGAAAAGTGTTTTATTCCTTTTAGGTTTGCAGTAAACTTAAATGTTATGTACTCACATGGCAAACATGAAGCATGTTGGTGCTTTGGACATTCAGACCTTCAGTATTAAGCAATTTGTTTTCTTGGTCCTGTAACCGCATGCAGAGCTTCACTGTCACTTCCGCACAGTGTTGATAAGAGACTCCTGGATTGTACAGTTCAGCCTTTTTATTGTTAAAGAATTGAAAAAGAGTAAGAGGCTTGTGTATACGTCTTAGTGCTCCCTTCCATCTCCATCAGCAAAAACTACTACTTATTTTTACCTTCTTTGCCTTTCTGAAATATCTTTAAAAACAAAAGCCTTCAAAGCTGAATATTTTTGTAACAGTTGTCTTTACAACAGAAATCTCATCTTCTATGGATAAAAATATGTAAAGCTTATCCTCCAGAAGAGGAGTCAAAAAATGAAATAATGCAGACAGAATTAACAGTCAGTAATTTCTCATGGAAAAGGCTTTCATTGAGATTTAAGTTTATCCCTCTAGGAGGTTTGAGTTTCTAGTTGAGAAGTAGACTGTTTTCAAATAGTTGTTACCTAACTAGAAGCAAATGAACTACTTCATCCTGTTGAAAAACACTGAACTGAGGTCTTCAAGCTCCTGTTTTGTGCAGTTTGTCGTAGCAGAGTACTGTTGGAGAAGCTTCAGCTAGGGATAGTGGAAAAACTGAGAATGAAACGAAGAGGACAGAGAAGCGATTTCACTTTTAACTAAAAAAAAATGTAATGCTTTTATTCAAATTGTTCTTCATATGTAAAAAAAATGTCATGGTACTTATTAAAAGCACCAAAGAACTCATACAATACTAGCAAAGCAAAATGATAATTATGGCATTGCTGATTTCCAGGTCACTCTAAAAAGTGAAGTATTGGTTTTAAGGGCTTTCATTTTCATGTGACTTATTCGCAGGCTGTTCCAGTAGTTCAAATGCTGCTTTAAAAAAACTCAGTGTAGTTAGGAAACATACATAATGTTAAGTGTGAATAAAAGCCACGACCTTATTATGTGTTGTAGTTCTGTAGTGAAGGGTTGGAAGCAGCGTGGCAAAATGCTGTTCTAGCTAATGGTGGCTAGGGGGCAGTATGTACTAATAGTATATTAAAAATGCAGTCATTTGACTAAAAATATTTTGCATCCTGTTTATTTGAGCGCTTCAAGACATTCCAGTTCTTTTTCTCATCTTTGTTTTTCAGTTTGACTTGTATGGTGAAATAATAATACTAATGTTGTCTCATCTTTGCTTACTCAGTAGCAGTAATCATAACCTTTTCAGGTTTGCCTAGACTTCCTTATCATAGAATATTACATTTAGGAAAATAAGAGAGGAAAATCTCTTCAGTAAAAGTTTACCCAATACGTTACCTTCTAACATAAATAGTTTGACTTACTTTTCACAGTACCATTGATAGGTTTAGTGAGGATGGTGAGGAGGGTGAAGAACTTCTTTGCCTTGTAGTTACCTTTCAATAATATGTTCAGTATTTCAGTTTTGGTGCCTTTTTTTTTTTCATTTTTTCTCTAGATGCATATAAGATGTCTGTGTGTGAAATTAGGAGTAAGCATGGAGCTGCTTTGGATAAAACATTGTAACCAAATGTATGAGAAGGAGGAATTAATTGCTTTTAAGTGACAAGGAAATAATGTAGTTTAAAAAACAAAACAAAACAAAAAAAAAACTTATCCATGTGCCTGAAAGCAAAGAGGAATCTTAGGATTATTTTTCTACTGTATGGAAAGCAGTATAATGTATACAAGTAAGCAGGTAGACAGGAATTTACTCACGAACACCACACAGGCACGTTTTAGGGGACAGGGTATTATTCCATAGGTAGGCAGACGTACTCTGAAAGCATTGCAGAGATGTACTCAGGGAAACAGCAGGGGTATATAATGAGTCTGAAATAATGGCATGTATTGATTTTATGTTACTTATTTATTTATTTAGAGCTCTTAAATTCAATTGGAAGATTGTAGGCTAAGCAGTCTGTTCATCATAGCTTTTAGTTTTATGGGTAGTATGGTTTAGATGCTATTAGATGCTCAAATTAAGGTGTAGCACTCAAATTTAGAGAGCTGTGCTAGGGAATCTTTCTGCATATATGTGCATCATTTCATCAGTCTCTCAACCCAGTTAGAAGCTGATGGAATAAGTAGTCATTTATTAACATAATATCGATTATATTTTCTGCTGTTCATTTGCTTACTTTCAGGGCAAGCTTAATAGGAGCACTAATTTGCACTTTTTATGAGCTAAAAAGTAATATATTAAGCTTTATGTCTAACTATAAATCTTCAGAAATGGAAAACAGGGCACATGAGCTGCACAGCTGAATAAAATTTAACAAAGATAGACTTGCTCTTGCATTCCTAATATGTAGGGACTTTCTACAGTGATATTTAATGCAAATAGATTCCTTTGCTTTCAACCCACTAAATACTTCACTAAAGATTAAGAAACTCTGTAAGGGTCACAAATGGCTATCTATTCTAATAAATTCTTAATCTTTTATATATGATGATGTAGGTATTCTGACTGTAAGCTTGCAAACACTGGAAGGTTTTCTGTAGCCATTGCAGCAGCAGAACTTAGACAGTCTCAGAGTAATACAATTGCTTCCTCAGACTATTCAGATGACACATAACCATGAAGGTCATGTTAAAACCATGTGAATGCATAAGTTGTTGGTAACAGACATTGTTGCTTGAGTGACTTTGGAGAATGAAACTTGTTACCTCCTTTCAATGAGAAGTGTATGATTTAATACATGCCAGCATAAACAAAAAAATGTAGATACCGTTCATTTTTCTGTTGGAAGTTGTGATTTGCACTTATTCATATAAAAAACAATTTTTCCTGAGTCAAAAAGGTATCTTGAATGAAGTTAATTTTATGCTTGTTCAGACACCCTTCGCTAATTTTTATTTAGCAGCATATAATGTAAGGGAAGAAATGTGGCAGTTTAAAGGGCAGGTTCTTGAGTTCTTTATGGCTTCAGAGGATAACTGAGATGTGAAGTCTTTTTGGTTGTTTATTTTTTGCAAACAAGCCAGGTGTCCGTGATGCTTATGGTTCTTGTTTTCACTGTGGAATCACAGAACAATAATGTGGAAAAAATGAGAATAGTAACTTGGGGTAAAAAAGAGCTTCTGTTGGCTAAACATTCTATCATAGTAGTTTTGCTGCTGCAGTTATTTCTTATTTTAAATCTGTTAATGTCAAGCTTTGCAATTTTTAATGCAATTAACAATTGTCTTATGCAAAAAATGTAGATCTTAATAAAACATTCTTCTTGTTCTCTTCCCTTCTCACACCCCCACCTTTTGCAGCTCTATGCTATTCCTTGGTTTCTTACAATGTTTACACGTGAGTATACTTTCTTTTTTTTTTTCTGGTTAGATGTGGATTTCTTAAGGATAATTTTTCTCACTTGGTCAGATAAACCCTAATTGATGTGGTGTGTGTCATTTAGTAGGTTCTTTGTAATTTGGAGGGTGAATTTGTGATGTGAGTCTCAACAGCGCATGTCACGTTGTGCTTTCTGCCCTTATGTGATAATAATTTGAGATTTCTTATTTCTGAATAAGGATTATATTAAATTTGAACTGGATTATATTATACCTGCAGTACTTAAGAAAGGTGAAATGCAAACATTTATATACTCGAAAAAATTACTATAATACTGATAGACACCTTCCATCACTCATATTAAGTTCAGAAAGTGGAAAACTTTTCTTTTTAAGGCCAGCAAAACAAACTTTATGTTACTGCACTTTAATATGTTGTTATTCTGTTTGTGCACGTGTATTCAGAGCAGCAACCTTTTTGGTGAGCTTTTAGTGAAAGATGAGAAAGTTAGTAAAGCAATTTGTGATCTTCTTTTCTCAAATACATGATATTTGTTCATTTCACGTCAACAGAAATGTTGACAGATTACTTCTCTGAAATATCAAAGAATTTAATGTGAAATTCTCAATTGCATTTCACAGAGTTCTTGACTGTGAAGCAACATCTGTTGCAGTTGTCCATCCTTCAAAAAACTTGTCATGAGAATCACTACCTCTGGAAAATTGAGGAGGTGGTTCACTTGAATTTAAATAAAATTTTAGAACTATTTAGTTGAAGGATAATGTGTTTTAGGAGAGCCACCTTTGGCTTTATATTTCAAGTGGTGCTGTTTTTGTTAGGTCTCGATGCCCGTCTGTCTTCTTTATTCTGTCAGTTTTCTCTCTATTCTGCTCATTTCCTTGTTTAATTTTAAGCAGCTGAATTTATTGATTCACTCATTAATGTCTTCATGCTGTTGGAAATAACTGATATACACTTCTTCATGCATAATTATGCTATGCCAAAAGAAAAGCAAATTGCCCATTTTCATGTGTGTTTGAAATCTGAAAACCTGTGTATTTAAAGCATTTAATAAGAAAAGAAAATACTGATCCTTTCTGGAGTAGTCTGTCAACATATGAAAATATAAACCTGTATTTAAACAGGTTGAGTCTCATTTGCTCTCAAATAAAACAAGTTACCCTTAGATAGGAGAGAAAAAAATGTATATGACTCCCTAAGAGTGTTTATATTAACTTAATCTTGTTTTTTCTTTTTTTTTTTTTAATGCAGATGTGTTTCCTTTGCATAAAATTTTTCACTTGTGGGATACGTTACTGCTTGGAAATTCCTCCTTCCCATTCTGCATAGGAGTAGCTATACTTCAACAACTGAGGGATCGTCTTCTTGCAAATGGATTCAATGAATGCATTCTCCTATTTTCAGACTTACCAGGTATAGAAAAAACTATTTTTTTCCTCTTTGTCTTCTGCAGTGTGTTGCTGAATAAAATGGGTGCTTTAATTTGAATATGTACTGCAAATCTTTCATGTGTTGAAATAATGTTAGATATGGAGGCCTACCTACAACTTGACCAAGTTAGCAGAAGTCCTTTTGCTGTCATCACCAAGAATTGGGTGAAGTCATTGTTATCTCCTGGGAAAGGTTGGAATAATTCCTTGTGAAATTTAGAGTAATTTTAAATAATTCGCGAGCAACTGTTCAGAGACATATTACATCAAATGTAGCTAGTAGGATCCCTTAGCGACAAAAAGTATTGGTGTTCTCAACCATACCTTACCACTGTGATGCTGATGCAAGCCTGTTTTCCTTTTAAAAACAATAAAGTTTTGCTATGAAACAGTTAATGTGAAATTAATATATTGGGAAAAGCAACGTAGGTGGTATTGGTGTTTTAAATCAGTTCATGTTGGAAATATATGGCTTTCAAAATAACCCTCAAAGCCAGATGAAAGGCTATGAGAGCACTGTTGTTGACTTACCTGTACAAACAAGTGTTCCCTCTACTATCAAAAAAAATTGCAGTTAACCATGAAGGCTCTTATTTCTGAGTGAGTTACTAGGGAGACCACAGAACACATTTGAACTGAATAAACCATACGAATTTAAAGATGTTTTTCCATTTGTGATCAAGTAATATTTGCATAATATATGATCTGGAAGTCTGCTGCACACAGAGCATGCCTGTGCTCTTGTGTTATTTTCCTTTCCCCAACCCAGGATCTCACCAACATGATACATGTCTTGTTTATGAGGCAACAGTGTCTTAATCATGTGGCCTTTAATTCTTAAGAGAAATTTAATGTTTGGCTAATTTTTGGACTAATTATAGATTTAGTAGGATATATTCTAACACCATGTGCTCAATTCAGGTGTTAATTTGAACAGTTGTTGTTCTTTCTCTGAAGAACTGAATGAGAGAAGCAAGTTTGAAGGGTCATTTAATCTTAAGAAGGTTATCTAAGCCCGGCAGTCTCCACATAAACAGAGTTTGAAAGCTTAGCAGTAGTATCTAGAATGGCAGTAAGCAGCCTGAGTTCTGTAAGTCAGTCCTCACTGGTTCATCAACTTCTCACAGATGAAGTTTTCTCCCACTGTATACTATTAAACAAATATGTGGGTTTCCAAATATTACTTTCTGCTACTTTTCAACTTAGTTTCTACTACACAATTGCTATTTTACTGTTCAGAAGAAGTTTAGCTAGCCAATTCCCTCCATTTGTTGTGCTGATTCTCTTCATTTGCAGTCTACATGCTCAGTAATTTCAAATTCCCTTATTAAATTTAGCTGGATATCTTCAGGTGGTTTGAAAGATAAGTACTAAACTAAAAGTCTGTCTCTCTTCTTCCCTTGTCCTCTGTCATATATTAGCTGTATATCTTAGTTAAATATAGGTTCATTAATATTTTACTCGTTTTGTTGCCTAAGGTCATTGCTTCCTGCCTTTTTTTTCCATATGTGCTTCTAAATTACATATTCCAATTTGTCATGAACCAACTGATTTGCTGACAGTTGAAATACTTGGTGCTGGGGTCATGTGTAAGAACATGTTAGTTCTCATAATGCGTATCTGTTTCGTAGAATGAAATCACTAAAATCTATAGTATCATAATGCTCATACTTTCTACTGATTAGTTTGTCAACTTCACTGATATTCCAGTCAGAAGCGTTTTGGTAGAATGATGTTAATTTCTAGGGAAAAAATTAAAAAGAAATTTAAGCAATTAAGTGTTGGTGATGTCTGTAGTATTTTGGGTCTGAACAGTGACATGGTTGAATATTGTGAGATTAATCCAATTCATACCTTAAACTGAGTACTTGAGAAAAAAAACAGATTGAGTTTAAGAATGATGATGCTAGCATAATTTAGAAATTGAATATTACTGTTCTAGCTAAAATGTGTTATCAGTAACTTCTCTGAACATACTTCATTTTCTTATAGGCTCTTACTTCTAATTAAGTATTGATACAACTATGTCTTGCAAACCAGGTTTCCATTATTTTGTTTAAAATAAATGGAGCACCATGCCTGAGAATTTTCTCAGTTATTTACAAACAACCTTTACCTGAAAAGGGGTGAGCCTGAGAAAGAGATGGTTGTTCAAAAACATCTGCAGTCATTTCAATCTAAACTCAGTTATTGCTCAGCATCCTGATACTCCTGTGGTAATGCAGCAGAATGGCTTCTGTCAGGCTACTAGTGTCTTGCTTTCCAGACTGTATTTTACTGCTATTTTGCAACTTGGTGGAATCTTTTTATTAACATTTATTTTTTTCACAGTACCTTTTTCTAAAAACTATATTTTAATTGAAAAAAGTATCGCTGCTTTGTTTTCAGTTCACATAATTTCAGTTCACTGTTGAGTTCAATGCAACAGTTTCAATTGTAGCTTAGAAAGTTAAAGATAGGAGGAAAAGGGAGGAGCAGAGTGCCATTATGGATTGCTTGATTTTGAAGATCCTTTGCAATGCTTGTCTCAAAGCTTTGACCATGTTTTATCTGTATGATAAACATCACTTGCCATTTTTTGGATCTGTATTGGAAATTTCGATTTGTCGTCATTGAAAAACAGGTACTCCTTCACAGTTGCTATACTTGGCCTATGATTTCATGTTGAAATTAAATTCTGGCCAAGAAGGGAAAAATTGAAACATGCCACTTCAGAATTCCATGTATATGAATTTCTCTGAATAGTGATAAAGATCCAGGGAAACTTAAAGCTTTATTTGCTTGTTGGAGGGAGAGTAACACTGTGTTTCAGTCTGGATCAGGATTTTAACTCCTGGACCACTCAAGTTTATATGTAAAACTTGAGAATCTGCCTTAAAATCTCCTAGAACATAAACTTCAGAAGAGCTTTGGAAGACACTGGGAGGAGTGCTTTGATTTATTGCTGTATGATGAACAGGCACTCTTATTTCAAGGGTTCATTTCTGTGTTTTGAGAGCTGTCATTTTGTCCAGGTTAGCCTGTAAGCTGTTGTCTATACCCATGCTTATAAGGGGCATAGAAACTAAATGCGCCACTATGTGAAGGGGACTTAGTTTTCTTCATATGTTAATCACAATTCCAGATTTTAGGAGCAATAGTGTCATTCATAATTTTGATGTGCTTTAGAGTGGTATTTAGTTTTAACAATATTGTAGTATATTAGGAAATCTATATGAAGTATTTGTCGAAATAATTAGTTAATTAGGAACACAGGAAAATCCCTCTACTGTAATGACAGATATCACAGACCCTACTGGGGCTGTACAGAGGGGATATTTCAGAAACTGCAAAAATGTACTTAAAATTAGATTCTTTATAATACTGTTACCTGTCTGACATGCAACAGGAGAGCATGGCAGGGGAAATAGGAAAGGCACTGCTGATGTGGTGCCAACAAGAGAAGCAGGTCTGTGCTTTCAGACCAGTGCTGACCTCTACCAGGTCAGTTTGGTTGTGGCTGCATCATCTGTATAAAATCTACAACCTAAATGACCAAGCCATGTTTTGAGGACTGGCTATATAAGTAACTTTACTTTAAACGTGCAGTTTTTCTTATAGTATACTAGTTAAAATCTTGACATTTGTCTGTGTTTTTGATTTGCCTAACATACGTTATGATTATTCTAGCTTGGCTTGATGCCTAGGTTTGTTATCCCCTATACCAGTAGTACAAAGTCACTAGCACCTTCTGCTAAGAAAACAGACCAAGGAATGAAGCATCCACATATACACAGCTCTTTGCAAATGGCTGAAGGATCATGTAGACAAATTCACTGATTTGGTGCAGTGTAGGGTCTGGCAAGCAGATATCCTTCCAAAGGTCCATGGAGTATAGAGATAACTAAAACACAGAGATCTGTCTTGGACTTGAGAAAGGATACACCAGTGTAGAAAATGGGGACAGATGCTATTAGAAAATAAGTAAGTTCAAGGCCCAGGCAAGAGACTAAACATGCTGTCATACATGTAGGCATTGCAGGTTAGTTCATCTTTGAGGAGTGAGGAATGTGTTATTTCTATATGCCTTACAACAGTGTCTTTTTGCTGTCTTCATGCTAGCAGTATTTTTAAGGGAAGAACCTCAGCCTCAGATAGAGCCCAGGAAGACTAACTTTGGGAAAGAAATCTAGTGCAACAAGAGGCTACAGTAAACCTGCTGAAATGGAAACATAGAGGATTCTGCTCTGTGGAATCCAGGCATGCGGGTTTAGGCTGCAACACATTGTTAAATATGTAACTATGGGAATACCGCAAAAACAAATTGTCTTCCAAGGAAGAGAATTTCTCTTAAATACAAAAAACAGTTATCTTTCTATTGTAGCAGTGTGCCAAAACAGTAATTCTATGATGGTGAAAATTGTATAAATGCTTAGAAGGATTACATCCAGTTCAGAAATGGACTGAACATATAAAAATAGTGGGAATTCTACACTGGCATTGTATTTTATATCAGTTTTGATTGATGTCTTTAGATGCATATCCAACCCCTGGGTAGCTACTGTTTTACTTTTCATTGTTTTTCTGTTATGAAAATACTTTTTCTACCCACACCTGCAATTCAGACACCTTTATCTTGCCAAAATTTCTGGTTTCAGTGTTAATTTAATTAAGACTTGGCAGGCAAAAGAAAAAGCAATTGTCCACCTAGCCCACATTCAACTTGCGGTTGCATGGTGCTTGTTTTCATTTGTTTCACCACTTGTTGTCTAAGAATGTTAACTTTCAAGTGAAACACCAACTTTGAATAGATGGGAAGAAATGCACTGGACTCTTCCATCTTTGAGTGAGAAACAGAAAAAACAAGGTAATAAACTCATTTGAATGAGTTCTGGCTTTTTGTCGCGTGGTTTTGAAAGCATTGTATAGCTCAGATTAAGGCCCTGGGGAAAATAAATCATTTTTCATAAATTCAACCACATGTCAGAATATTGACACATGGCTTTATTTTAGCTTGTCTAATTTCAAAACTGTTGTCCCTTATGGAAGGTGATGCTGGAAGTTGATTTATCATGGCATTAGTGAAGCTGGCCTGCTTTTTCTAATTGTTATATATCTGAAGAAAAACAGTTTGATCTCTGTCACATGATGTGTATTATAATGGTGCTGTATCTATAACAAAAAAAATGCAGCAAAAATATCAAAAGGTATCAGAATTAAAAAGGACATATTTAATATTTAAGGAAATATCTTCTCAAGGTATTCATCCTTGTCACTATGTTAGATGGCTTTTTAAGATGCAAGTGTCAAGTGTATTTTACACTGCAATCAGCAAATATACATATTGTCACTAAATAATGACATAGATGAAGCAGAAACCCTGCATAGCAGCTAGTAACTGTTGTTTGTTTGTTGTTTTTTTTTTTTACTGTTTATATTTTTCTAATGGCTGACAGACAAGGGTAGGTTGGGAGCTCACTTTGACACAGAAGCAGTGTAATTTGTTAGGGCACACCTACTCACCAAGGCTGTTCTGTTGTGTCAGACTCTACTATTGATATCATTTTACCTTTAATTATTCACTTCATTCTGCTTGTAGCTACATGAACAGCATGCAGTTCTATTTATAGATTCCCCTTTCTTGAGATGAAGAGAAATGCTGGGATGGGTGAAACACTGAAGAAAAACATTCTTTGTTTGGTTCATATTAAATGTTCTTGCTACTCTAGTTGTCAGTAGTAGAAGAAAACAGAATATTTATCCTTCAGCAAAGAGCTGTGTAATACTGTATTTATCAAAGAAGAGGAAATTTATCAGTAGAACTTTATCCTTAAAATCAATATGATGCACAGCTTATGCCTCCTTTTGATAGAAGCTATAGGTATTCATCATGGCAAAAGGGGACTTGAATAATATACTTGTTTGTCATACAGGATTTTGTGCACTTTTACTCTGAAATAAAATCCAAGCACATGTAGCTAGACTGTCAAATATTTTCAGACAAAGAAAGACAGAATTTAAGCCATTTTTATTGGAGGTTTTCTTCTAGATGAAGTGAAAAAAATATATAGTGTGAAGGCATTTGGGGAAAATCTTACAATCCTAATGGAATCAAATGAGGGAATGTCAACTGCTTCAGGATCAGTGCTTAGAAAGCAAGAATGCAGTAGATTTTTTTTTCCATCCTAAATTATGGGAAGTGTTGCTGACAGAGCAAGGTACTGATAGAGTAGTTGCTAATATTTTTGCTGTGCTGAATGTTTGTTTGCTTGTACCATTATTCCCTATGACCTTTAGTTCCCTACTTGTTAATTAAGGAGTATTTTATGTTGAGCTGCACAAATAGAATTAACCAGTCTTGTCAAGGTGACTTTCCAGAAAGATGAGTGTAGCAAAACTCAGTACCGTTTTTCACTGTGGAAGCAGAGTAGAGTTTACACAGGATTGTTGAGCTGCTACTGTGCTTTGACAGAGCTGAGGGATGAGCTCCTGGAGGTACAGCAGTGTTAAAATTAAAACAGATAAGGCAATTTGTGTTCTTTATCCATCTGTACTGGAAACTCCTCTGTCCCCTTTCTTGATAAACACTTAAAGCATTTTAAAGTAGTCTTAAATTCTTTTGGGCTGACAACCAATGATACTCAAAGTACAGAGGGACTCCAGTGGCTTAACAAGTAGTGGTAAAATCCTGTGAGAGTGTATTTCAGCTGTTGTTTTATTTTGGAGAGAAGTGAAAGACCAGTTCTGAAAAGATTAATAATATATAACTTCGACAGTCATGTGGTGGCATTAAATCTTATACTGAAAAATCGTTTCTAGGGGTTTTTATACTCACAAGAATAATTTGTATGACTTGGTTTAAAAAAAAAGAAAAGTATTTATTTTGTATTGTGATGCTGAAGTCCCCATCAATAGTTCAAAATGACACAATGTTTTAATCTTTTAATAAAACATTTTTGGTAAAATTTGAAGAAATAATTGTTAGCATCATGAAAAAGCTGTAGTTTAGGCTTTTTTGTTGTTTAATTGAACTAAAATGTAATTAACATGGAGCTGTGGCTTATGTGTTCTATAAACAAAAATGTGTTGATTAAATCTTTATTTTTTCTTCACTACGTTCACATGCATATTTGAGCTTATATCTGTAAAAGATGCAGAATTTCCACATCTCCATGTGCTTCTAACAAGTTCTTCCCCTAAGCTGATCCCTGATATCTTCGAAATTTGCCCTTCTGTACGTTTTCTGAGTGATTATCATCAGGCAATGAAGTTATGTTCTTCCTTACTAATTGGCCTTTTCCTTACTCATAAAGTGTATCTTGCTTTTTGCACAGTAGCCTATATCTGACTGTTTCCATTTTACAGTGTTGATTCTGGCCATTTCTGTCGCTGGCCGGTATCCTAATCTGATGTTATGACTGGTTTAGATGTCTTTTACGTTTTGTTGGGTGGTAGAAACTTCTGTGATGTGCCTTGGCACGCTTCATATAACTCTTTAAAACAATTTTCTGTTAGAACATAGCAGTAAACCAAACCAGTCCAAGCTATCTATGTAGGGCGTAGGATGCAGCATTTTGAGAATTTTTTTTATTCCAAGATATAGAAAAAAATTACACAGTGCACTCCTAGACAAGATAGTCTGTCAATGCAGCATTGAAGTTACTGAGTCTAATTACAGCTCTGCAAAATATATTCTGTCTGAAGAAATGGTGCTATGGTTTTTGCCTTTGCTTCTGCACCTAACTTCTATAAACCTGTTCTGCTACATAAAAAATGTGGTGGTCCCTTGATTGACAGCACTTGTCTTTGTGACTGATCTTGAAATATGCCCACCTTGCATCCACGTATAAAGATAAGCAGCACATTCTAATTTATTAGCTGACAAATTTTTAAAATAAATGAGTGATGTTTATGTTGCCTTTGAAATTCCTTTCTCAAGATGCATTGAAAGGGATGCTGATGTACGAACAAGTGACAGTCCACAAAACAGTGAAATAGCACAATTATCCTGTAGTGTATGAAATAAATGTTATGAAAAGAATAATTCTGCATTGACCTTTCCATTTATAACAACATTTTAACAGTAATAGATTGAGAGATATTGAATGGAAATGTCACTTCTCCTACTAGATTTGTCCTTTTAATTATCTGGGCTTAGCGTCTCTTCTTATGTGCTGCAAAAAAAAAAAAATCTGAGGTTTGTGCCCTTTCCACCCCTATTTCTTCTGAGAGCAGGAATCATGAGATCAAACTGACTGCCCTGTTCAGCTTCCCTGCTTTTGTTACACAGAGGTCTACTTTCCTATTTACATGACTGTGTGAGGAAAGCTGAGATTGCCTGGCAGATTAGTAATAAAGTATTTGTGATGGAGAGGTCAGACCAAGCCCATAATTCTGGGCTACATCCAAAATGCAGGAGCAGTTTATTTTGGCCAAAATTCTTAACTCATGTCTTGTTACCCAAGGAAAGGCCTCTGGAATTGATTAACTGCACACAAAGATGTGGTCTGTGTACATTTTTCTTAAAAACAAACCTTTCATGTTATGTTTTTCCCCATTTCATTGCTTTCACTTGGTGGGAAGAAAATTTGCACACCCAGTTTTGCCGTAAAAATAAAAAGTTGTATGTCTGCTGCTATCACAGGTGCCTTTTAACCAATGCTTTAAGATATGTATTTCAAGAACGGTTTATTTCTCTGCTGAATCTATAGTAATAAATACTGAGTAGAACAGCAGGTAAATAAGGTGAGCCAGCCGTTTCAGTTGAGACTGTTGACAAGGGAAGGCTGACTATAGTATCTTAGAATGAACACACTAAAATCCATAATGTCTTAAAGCAGCAATAAAGTTGAGTTCAGAAAATGAACAATAGGCTTAACAGTAACAAACCCAGGATATTAATGTTTGATTATTTACCCCCACCCACACACCTTTTCCAATTCCCATGGGCTTTGCGTATTTGAAAAATAAGGAAGGAAAAGGCTTTTGATGCCAAGTGGTAGAGTAGCTAGCTGGTGCCACAGAATTGTTTCCTCTAAGATTGGTTGCTGCTTAACTGCTCAGTTGATCTAAAACATCTAGGACTGGTGTTTTGAAATGAAACTTGTCATTTTAAATTCCTAGGTACTTGGGTACCAGTTTTGACTTTTTGAAGTGCAGGTGCTTTCTATTTGATGAAAACCAGACTGCTTTAAGAGGTACTAAAATTTGAGATGAGAACTTATTTTTACAGTATTCCAATAATGTTTTTAAACTTGTGCTTAAATTTTTTTCAGTGTGTGCTTCACAGTTGATGGCTTAATGTTATGTTGGCACATTTTGAATAGAGATTTTCCAGCAGAGTAACTTGTATGAATAAAAATGGAAGGCACACACTTCTGAAACTACAAAACACACCACTGTTGAGACCTTAAGAGAACACAGAGATGCTCTGTACTCATCTCTGTAATTGTGGAGGCCCTCCCCATTCTTTCTGGATGTTTTTGTTCACTTTGTTCTGCCACTTTGAGATTTATTCAGAGCCTTCTCTCAAAGGGATGTTCTTCTAAATTGTTTGCATACGACAAGTAGTCTAGCATCCTGGTGAAGTACTCCCTGTTCGTTTGTTCACGTTCCTGATCAAGAGTCAAGGAACTGACTTCATATATTTACATGTCTGACTTACCAACGGTATGTGTTTAATAATTTGTAAGCTTCCCTCTGGTAACACAGAGTAATACTTGAGAGCAGGAAAAGTGCAAGAAAGATTAATACTATGCAGATGAATTGGTGTGAAAAAAGAAATAAGAAGAAAGATCATTTAATGGACTGAATCGTTTTTCAAATGTTAAGGGCATGGAAAGAAATCAAAATTGAAGTAATGCTATAGGCCCTTATCAGTAAAAGTTAAAGGAAAAGATCTTATCTAGTGAGGCTGCAAAAGACTGCACTGCATTTTCTTTACTGACAGGAAGTGATCTTTCTTAAACCAGAATTTCAAAGAGAGGTTGAAGACAGGCTTGGAAGTTACTCAAGTGTGAAGTTAGTTCATGTGCTGGGGCTAATTAAATATTCTGTAAATTATTTACACCACTTTAAAGTCTTCCTAAGTTCCATTGTCCTGAAACTAATCAGTTTTTATAAAAGAAAAGTGAGTAAATGCTGTTGCTGCTGATAGTCTTTTTTGCCTTGTTGAGTGATGAATGTTAATCTTCGTATATTTACGCATACACATACATCTGTATGTGTACATAAACATTTTGTTCTCTGTGGAAACTGCAATCTCCTTGTCATTTTTATTTATTTATTTATGTATTTTTGTTACATGGAAAACTTTTTATTAGCTGGCAGACTCCAGATGGCTGTTAGGTGTTTGATGACCTCACAAACCATTTAATGTTTCCTTTTGTTTCAGTGAGTTTTATTTTTAGGCACAGACATTGTCCACCTGATTCGCTGCTTGAAAGAAGTTAGGAGCCACACAGTCAGGAATCACAGAACTAAATATCAGAGTTCTATTATAACATGTTGAAAATGAAAAATGTAGTCAGTTTCCATCACAAAATGAAAAAGTTCATTGCACGGGAGACACACACTGTCCGTTTCTTTCTGGCATGTATTATCCAAGTTGCTAGGGAACCTGATACCTTTATGAAAAATTGTGTTGTACTTTTTTTAACGCAATTGTGTTGCCTTCAGTGGAAATAAAGCATGTACTGAAGACAGTATCCTACCTGCATATGGATAGCTTTTTGAATGGGAAATTAATAGATCGCATCATTCATTCAGTTTTAAACAAAGTGAGTAAGATATCCAAATGGAGCGGTCTGCCCTAGACTTCCATTTCAGCTTCTTTAGCTCACCACAACTTTAATGACTGAGGTTTCTGGAATGACTCTTTCATTGATGATAGTGTATCAATTCTATTCCTGGCAATGCATCAAAACTGTTTGAAATGGACAGATAAATTTTGACTTTAGTACCTCTGTTTGCTTCAAAGAAACAGATGCCTCAGTCTTGTAAACTGACAGTGCTGCAGTAGCTTATCCAAGATGCTTGGGACAAACACAAGAAGTGCTAATAATGTGCCTCTTATTTGTCTGATGCATTATGCTAGGTTCAGCCTAAAATGCAAGTTAGGATAATTTTTTTCTTTGCCAAATTGCTAACAGGAGATGCAAAGCTAACCGGTTTTTTTACAGTGATGGAAAAGTAAATGGTTTTCTTTACACCTTGTTAGAAGATATGAGAAGGATGTTCATTGCTGCTGAGACTGTTTATTGTAGGTTCTCATTTTTTTCCTTTTATTTTTCAATATGCTTTGTTAATTTTTCTTTGACAACTGCTTATTTTTAGATACTTCACCTTTAATAGTTATCTACTTTCCTCCCAGGTTGGGTAATATTTTGACACTTTTTACATTTTGTTTCTTTGGTTCAGAGATTCCACTCTAAGTTGCAGTTGGGTTTTGGACTGCACAGCTCTTAAGATCAATCCATTGTGTACAAACCAGTGTGTATATCAAGCACAAAGTAATGTTGAGATTTTCCACACAACTGATAGGATATAGCTTTGTTGAAACAGCAGGCCACACATGGTTCAACAACACTGAATGCTTTCACAGCAAAATTATCAAGCTTGCATCAGGTATACATCTGACAAATGCAACAGTGAGTTAATCCAAAAATCCCAGTTTCCATACGCTGCATGAAATATACCTTTGGTGCATGCATTTATATTTGAGTCAGTAGTCTGATTTGCAAAGGCATTTAGTGAAGATGCATTATGATGTCTGTGCTTCAATTATATTCCTTCACTGCATTGTTAATAGCACTTCTCTTCAACAGCTTGCTGTGTTATCATGCATACTTTGGCATAAGACTAGAGCTTAAAATGTCTCTGCTGGTTTTTCATAAAAGTTGCTAAGTATTTGTATGGCAAGGTATTTCTGAAAACTGCTTTTTAAAGAAGTGAGATGGCAGAGTAGATGGATATGTATATATTTATCTAGCAATATCATAGCGAGATTACTTGGTTTTACTGATTAATTTTTTTTACATTTTTGTTTTTTTCCATTATCAGAGATTGACATTGAGCGTTGTGTTCGTGAGTCAATCAACCTGTTTCGCTGGACCCCCAAGAGTGCAACGTACAGGCAATATGCACAGCCTCCTCGGCAAGCCAATGAGAGCAATGGCACAAGAAGTTCAATGTCCTGCTTTTCAGTAGATTATCAGGAAGCACCTAGAGGTGACCTGGTAAGTGCCCTAACAAATGGAGGGGGGAACATGAGTGATGAAGCCTGCCATGAGAAAATCACTCTTCCCCATTATTGAATGCACTTGTGTTTACTCTTGTCTTGTTTTAGTGCAAAACTTCATAAACTTCAAAACTTTGTTTCGTCACTGCGGACCTTATCTGTTAGTCTATTCCTTGCATCTATAGTACTCACGTAAGAATTGCAATGGATAGTTCATACGTTCATGGGGGAACAGCTGCTGTTGTCATTCCATTAAGGTACTCCGTCCACCACAGTACAAGTTTTAGGAGTCTTGTTAGTGCTGATATTGTCTGTGTGTGTTTTTAGGAATGCTTTTTTTGTGATATTTCATTGTTTTTTTGTCTTTACCGAATAGAACAATTTTACTTTTGCTTTACAATCACATAGCAAAATGACCTCGACATTTGCTAATTCATTTTTGAACTGGACATCACAGCTACTCTAGAGCTGACTTCTTACTTCACTTGCACTGTGAAATGATTACTTGCAACCAGGTTCTCTGTTCCAGGACTTTTGTAGTCCTTTACTGATTTTTCCAACTCCTTTGATAGCCCGTACCACTCCACCACAGTGTACTGAGGAGTGTGGTGGTAACATTTTCGTTTGTTTGGCTTTTTTGATGTAAAGCAGTAAGGAAATAGCCACTAAACCTCAGTCACAGGTATGTAGATTGTTAGTACCAAGCACAAGGGTTTGACATCTTCATCACGTACTCCAGTTTGCCTTATCAGCCAGTGCATGGGATTAGAGTCTGTGCCATGTTATTAATAGTGATGAAAATCCAGTGCACTGAATTTAACTGCTCTGAAATGTAGTGCTTTATTCTCTGTTTTGTTTTGTTTTTTGGAACAGGAAGTAAAAAGGCTTTTTGGTCGCGCAGTGTATTTTGTTAGTTTTGTTAAACTTCACTGCTTTGAACTTAGACTTCTTTGATGTACCTGCCAATGAAATCGTTTCTTTTTGTGCTGGATCTCTGCCTTTCCCAACTCCTCTTCCAGCTCTGTGGTCTTCGTTACCACAACAGCCCACTGTCCAGGTATACCTGCAGAACTACAAACAACCTTAGTCTCAGGGATAAATAATAAAAAGAACAGTTTCCCACTAAGAACTAGATAACTGGAAAGTGATGCAGGAAGCTTTGACTGTTCTTTTCCACCTTGGCGTGCCAGGTTAAACGTATGGCTCAGGTTGTTTTGAGAGGTAGTAGGTGAGTTATGTCTTGGCAGTAAAAAAAACTAGTGATTAAAATTATGTCTGTATAGCTATTAATTTCAGCAAAAATATTATTCCTTTTTTTCTACTAAGATCTGATGTTTGTTTTTTCTCAATTACACTATCTGGAGAGTACTGTTGGTTTGAAATTCTCTCTTTCCTTCCTCTCAGGCATACAAATCTTGTCAGTCTTTTAAATGAATTAATTTTTTTTCCTTCTGTGTTCTACCCAATCCAAATTCATTCATGGATACATGACAAAAGTAGAGGGACAATATCCGTAGTATATGTTTACCCTGTCTATTTTGTCATTTGCACTAGGTTTATGTCTTTCTGCCTGCTTTTCCCAGCTTCTACAAATTTAAGCTTTGTATTGTCACTTAAGTATATCTGAATATTTAAATAATTCTTAATCATAAGTATGATATTGTCATCTTTTTTTCTATGCTATAGTTTGGGGTTTTTTTAATTAATTTCTATCACTGTATTTTGCGGAAGTCTTACCATAAATTCAGGACCCTAAGAGCTAGACGTGCAGATTCAAAAGAAAAGGGAACTGCAAGGAACTCGGGAGATTTAAGAAGTAATAGGTGAGATAGAAAGGCAATAGGGAAGAAAAATGAAATGGCACAAGTACTGGTGATTGTCATACAGATATTTCAGCCAGAGCAACTGCTGCTGTGTTGTTCTGGCAATGCATGAAGGGACTTTCAGAAGAAGCTAAGAGCTGCAATTTCATAGAATAATTCAGATGGGAGGTCTTCTGGTACAAATTCCAGCAGAAAACAGACAAAACACTGAAATTAGATGTGCTTGCCAGGGGCTTTGTCTTGTCATATCACAAAAACTTCCAAGGAAAGCAATTATGCAGTCTTCTTTTTATAGACTGATCCAATCCCTAACAGGCTTAAATGTGAAAATGTTTTCATGTATGTGCTAGCTTTTCTTGATGTGTGACAAGCTAGTAAATAGACTAGCTTCCACAGTCCCTTGTGTGCTTGTGCCTTTCTGTGTCCAGGCAGTTGTGAAGTGGCTTGGAAACAGCACAGAGATGAAAGGGAGAAAGGACCACTGATGTTCTGAATTGATAAATAAAGCAAAGATTTGTATTTGTAGCAGAGAAAAAAATCTATTAATTTGGGTCAGGCAAAGCTTATTCCGTTTCCTGAAAGATGTGTTGTGGTCTTTTTTCTCTTTCCTGATAGTAATTCTATTTTCATACCAGAAGTGGTTTTTGTTTATAATGCTGGTAACTAGACTCTTCCAGCCCATGATTTCCAAGAAATTAAGCTGATGTTTTTACTGTTTCATGGAGAAGAAAAATAAACACCACGAACTTTTATTGCCTTCCCCTTTGTTTCTGCTTTTTGCTTAACATTGGAACACTTGTGATTCATTGTAGCATAACATAACGGATGGTTTAACCTCTTCTGAAGCTTAAGAGGTCTTCTGTAGTTTGGAGTTGGGTTTTTTTAGCTTGTTGTGTGGAGGAGTGCTCTGTGATTTATACAGAAATTTGTGAACATTTTAGCTTTTTTTCTGTAGATAAGAGGAGCTTAATCTCATGGACAAGGAAGCAGGTTCATATATGATGTTCTGGGGTAAAAATTTTTGCTCTCATTTGTTATATTTGTGTGTCAGATTTGGAGATATGTATGTTTATATTGATGTTACTGAAGTATACTGTTTACACCCAAAGGTTGTGAGTACTTTGGTTGTGTGAGTGCCTCTGTTAATCCTGAAACTGTGTGTTTCTACAGTCATGTCCTCTACTAGTGTTTGCTGCCTTGGGAAAACTTTTTTCTACTTGAAAGTGGTAGAGTCTGATTTTAATCTACAGTGCACACCATAGCCTAAAGGAGTTCTCTAAAACTCCACTGTGTGTCCTTGCTGGTCACTGTAGCTCTTAAAAAAATAATTTGTTGTTTCCTCATCTGTTTAGTTGGTTTGTGTGTAACAAGCAGCCTACACTTATATCCCCAGTTTTATATTCAAGAGCTACCTCTGTATTTAAGGATGGGAAAAGCAGGAAAATAATTCCTCTGAAAACAAAGTGTTTCGTTAATTCCAGGCACTATCTGTCACCTTCTCATGTACTTTTATTTTGTTTTTAAGTTGCTTCAGTTTTTTTCTTAAGTGCTTTTTATTGGATACTCAAATACTTGTGTATATCTGCATGTTACAGTGCTTTGGTTAATAACAGCATGAGAAGAATTTGCCCCTGAGTGAGCACTCTTCTCCCTAAACCAGCAGCCAGTAAAACAAACTGTTTTGACTCTTTTTATTTATTGTTAGTGGTGCTTAGTTTTCATTTTATTGACATCTATTTGCAGCTTTGTAAATAAGGTCGGGTGCTCTCCTCCCTCCCATCCTTGTGTGTTGCTTAATCTTTTGCTCTTTCAACCAATAAACATGTTTTTGCTGAGATAAAATCTCATGGAGGAAGTAGTTACAGAGAGAATGAACATACAGCTTAAGTGGATTAGCATGTGTGTTTTGAGAAAGATAGAATGTCAAAAATAAGAATTAAAAAAAAATCCTTTAAATTTATCACTGAATTTTAGTAGCAGACTACTGAAATTTGTCTTTAACTTCTTCTTGACCAGTACACTGGTGACTTTTCTTAATTACTTGCTTGAAACTTGCTTTCATGCCCTAGAAAACCCCAATGTGTTGTTCTTAACCATCAAGGAGTCAGAGGCAAATACTTCTGGTCGTATAAAAATTTTGTGCTGTGCCTCCATCTCCCTTCTTACAGATGTAGTATATGTTCACACTCTTTTGAGCTACCTGCATACTTCTGCAGGATGCAGTTCCTTTATCTCTCTGTTTCTCTGCTGAAGTGTGACAGATGAATTCCCAGAAGTCTCCTGGCTGTTACAATTTTGCCTTTGTCTTATGTTATACTGCCCATCCTTTTTACAGAGATGTGAGTTTTTGGTAAAATATTAAGGAATGAAAGTGTCCAGCTGGGGAAAAGCTACTGCATAATTATTGATCTTCAGATGCCAGCCGTTCAGCTTTTCCTTTTTGATGAAGCAGAAGAGAAATCTTTGTGGAAAGGTGACTTAATGTTTTGATGAAACAGTACAAACAGAAAAACAGAAAATCTGTAGTTTGTATCCAAAATAGTATGAGCATATTTTCTAATGTTAGCTAGATAGGTTTTTTTCTATATTTTGCTAAAGCTCAATTGCTTATTATTTTCTTCAGTATTTGCCTAGGATGTAGTTGTCTGTATAAAAATCTATTGGCTGGGTTTATATTAAGTCCTTTGTCTGTAATAATCATTGTGTACAGTCCATCTCCATAAGAGAAGCACAGTGAGTAGTGTGTACACCAGCACTTCAGTTTCTGTGTGCAGACTAGCAAATATTCAAGTGCAAGGTCTGTGCTGTTTGCCATTAAATATATTAAGGCTCAGTGTTCTTCTGTTTGCCACAGCCAGTTCCAGGCTTATACTGTGGGCTTTTTGCCACCTTCTTCTTTGCTCTCCAACTCAACAGAACATTGTACTTCTGTCTTTAACGTAGGTTATGTAAAGCGTTAACTGATCTATATCTATATCATATAATACAAATTTGAGTATGCCTCTGCTTCTGTTTTTCTGATTAGTTCCTAATAGCTGAAGCTGAAGTAAGTAATTAATTAATTGTATTAAGTATTGAATTAAGTAATTAATTCATTGTATTCTGGAAAATAGTCTTAGGAATTTTTTAAAGCTTCAGAACTTTCTGTGTGTTTAGTAGCTTTTCAGAGGAGTGGTTTCTTGTTTGTTTTGAAACTCGTAAGCTAGACAGCCATCAACCAATGCAAGGAGCATAAAACTGTAAGGAAACCTCTGTTTCCAGTGTGCTGGTTTTGCAGGTTGAGTTTACTGAAGGAAGTCTTGTAGCACTTCTTTCACTCAGCTTGATTTGAAAAGTATGAGTGTATTTGATTACATTTTAGGACTTTTTCCAATAGAAAATAAGGTAATACCTTAATTACTGGAGTAGATAAAGCAGGAAATAGATTGACTTAGGAAATAAGTGATGATAAATATTAATTTTAGAGTCTCTAATGTATGCTGTGGTTGTTCTTTTGAGTTCTAATATAAATAGTAATTATTTTAAATGAATGTAATCTGATTGTAACAAATGTGTTGTGTTTTCATTGCTGAGACGGAATTAAATGAGTATGTTTATAAGAATATAAATATTATTTAGATGAGATTTTAATAGTTTGTTAGATGCTCATTTAGATGATATTCAGATATCGTAAACATATTTTGTACAGGAGTTTTGGTTTGAAGAGTCTCCTTGGGATGTGTTTATCTGCTGTGAATATAAATGGGGCAGTTGGAGCAGCTAGAGTCTCTGCAAGCCTTAGCCTCAGGTTCTGGATTCACTGATTTCCCATCCCATTCCTTCTCACAAACCTTTGTGATTATAAACACTTTGAAGTTGAAGGCTGATTGTCTTTGACCTTTTTTGACCTCTCACAATTGGGCTTCAGTGACTGATTAACAAATATGCTTTTCTTTTTTTTTGTAAATATACCTGTGAAAATAAATAAAGTAGGCAGTTCCTTCTTTGCATCTTGTGGATAAGTCCTTTCTATTTAACATTATTATCACATGATGTTTTTTAAATCATTTATGGTTTGAAAATTGTTTTAAAATCAAATTTGAGGTTTGATAACCATTTAAATTAATAACTGTTTTAATTAAGTACTAGGGCTGTCATTTTACTTTTATTTTTATTTTTTAGCGTTGCCACGTTACTGAAGAAAATAAATCTAGTTAAGTCATAAGCAGAAGCCACTGTATGACAAATTCAGGAATATGGCAGCTACTGGTTTGCCACTGGTGGTGAAAGTTTTGCTTTGAGCCAATTCTGTTTCCTCTTCTGTGCTTGATTGTAACTCCCAGTGGAGTGTATCCTGTGAAAAAACATTGTTGGAGATGAATGTGCCACACTGATAAAGTTGCCTCTGGTCAGTCATAACCAAAGTAACTTACTAGGATATTGAAAAGAAAAGTGTAGGAAAAGCAGAGTTTATGAAGTTTTTCTGGTGGTGTTACACTTTCCCATCTCTGCTCAACGTTCAGCTGCTGNTTATAAGAATATAAATATTATTTAGATGAGATTTTAATAGTTTGTTAGATGCTCATTTAGATGATATTCAGATATCGTAAACATATTTTGTACAGGAGTTTTGGTTTGAAGAGTCTCCTTGGGATGTGTTTATCTGCTGTGAATATAAATGGGGCAGTTGGAGCAGCTAGAGTCTCTGCAAGCCTTAGCCTCAGGTTCTGGATTCACTGATTTCCCATCCCATTCCTTCTCACAAACCTTTGTGATTATAAACACTTTGAAGTTGAAGGCTGATTGTCTTTGACCTTTTTTGACCTCTCACAATTGGGCTTCAGTGACTGATTAACAAATATGCTTTTCTTTTTTTTTGTAAATATACCTGTGAAAATAAATAAAGTAGGCAGTTCCTTCTTTGCATCTTGTGGATAAGTCCTTTCTATTTAACATTATTATCACATGATGTTTTTTAAATCATTTATGGTTTGAAAATTGTTTTAAAATCAAATTTGAGGTTTGATAACCATTTAAATTAATAACTGTTTTAATTAAGTACTAGGGCTGTCATTTTACTTTTATTTTTATTTTTTAGCGTTGCCACGTTACTGAAGAAAATAAATCTAGTTAAGTCATAAGCAGAAGCCACTGTATGACAAATTCAGGAATATGGCAGCTACTGGTTTGCCACTGGTGGTGAAAGTTTTGCTTTGAGCCAATTCTGTTTCCTCTTCTGTGCTTGATTGTAACTCCCAGTGGAGTGTATCCTGTGAAAAAACATTGTTGGAGATGAATGTGCCACACTGATAAAGTTGCCTCTGGTCAGTCATAACCAAAGTAACTTACTAGGATATTGAAAAGAAAAGTGTAGGAAAAGCAGAGTTTATGAAGTTTTTCTGGTGGTGTTACACTTTCCCATCTCTGCTTAACGTTCAGCTGCTGCTGACAGTTCCTCAAGTGTCACTCTTCTTTCTGTCTGTGCTTCTTTGACCAGCAATGACAGATGCAAGTTCTCTGTATTGATTATTGATGAGTGATCTCTAAGCTGTGTGGCCTGGTATGCCTCCATTCTTGAAAGTTCGGTCTTGTGTGAAAGTTTCTTTCCACAAGTACAGTGGGAGCAAATCCTGCTCTTATGACTAAGTTCTAGCAAGAAAGAATTCCTTGCTTTGTCTCAGTGAAATATAATAATAGGAAAGTATTATTCAAACTCTCCCTCTTCCTCTTTTTATTTTGATTTTTTTAATTCACCTTCCATGCACGGAGAAATGACTAAGGTTTCAGCTTGTGAGCTTATAAGGAAAGTGAAATTTCAAGCCATAGATATCCTGAGTTTCAAGCTGTCTGTCTGAAGATATAGATATCTATCTTTTTTTTCTTTTTTTCTTTTTCTTTTTAAGCATCTTAGCCCCAATCCTGATTTTTTCTGAGTGGGAAAAATAGAATGGAAATGTCTTTTGGGCAACCAGCATAAATAGTTGATGCTATTTCCCATGTAACAGCTTAATTTCATATTTCTTTAAAATAACCCATATATTTTAAGAACAGCATATTTTTTTTTTGCATTGTAACATACTTGTGAATTTATTTTAGGAGATAAGCAGCTCTCAGAATGAACCCACCAAGTGTCCTAAGTCAATACTTTAGGCCCAGCTTTGTTCTAAAAAGCTTAGTGCTATAATTATTGTTATTTTTTTTAATCAAAGTTTCCTGACCCCAGAGTGACAGATGTGATCACATTGTAAGAGAGAAGAAATTTCTATTCTGGTTGCAGTTTGCATTGAGGTGTGATACTTAATACCTGTTTCTGTTTTTAAAGAGGACAAGGGTATCTCTGGCAGCTGCTGTTCTGTAGAATCTGTAACTTGTTTTTCCACAAAATATTACAATTTCTTGTCAACATGACAGTATCCATCGAGAGAAAATTGCATGCAGTGATAGAAACTGAGGAAGGCATGCAAGACTGTTCTTTTTGCTTCTAGTTTTATATCGTGTTAAAGTACCTTGTGGGTGTTCTCAGACACATCTGGATTATGGCTGTAATTTAAAGTGGTTCCCTGCAGTGGTGAGAAGTATTTACCTGTCTTATCACATCAGAGACGATAACAAAGAAGACCTTGCAGCAGACCTTCCTGGCTGCTTGCAGGGAGTAACTTTTGTCTTTCTGCTTTGCTGACTCAGTTAATTCACTCAATTATATTATTCCAGGGAGATGGAGTGAGGTTTCCTTGATAATTAGCTAATTAGGCAAGCAGAACCCAGTTGCATTTTTGTCAAACTGTGTAAAAGTTGTATAAAGGGAATTGGAGGATGTTTATGAATGATGACAAGCCAATCATTGCTGTTTGTTCCCTTCCTAATCTTCCCTAGCCACTGTTCTCACCTCCTTTCTGCAGCATCAGTTCATACAAAGAGGGATAGGAGATGTAAAAGAGGCAGGCTGCAAGGCAGGCCGGGTCTGCCTATAAAATGTCCTTGTGGTGCAGAATCCTGCAGATTGGATCAGCTACAGAGCAGCTGCTGGAAGCTCATGTCTGGGAGCTTTATTTAATCTCTGGTATAAAGGTGCAGAATCTGGAGCTGGAAGCTCTGTGAGAGGGGGAGGATGAGTACAGCTTCCAAACCCAGGAATGGAGCAGACATAGAAAAAGGAAAGTGAAGGGAGATGGGGACGTAGAGGAAGTGGGTTACCGCTGTCTTGTCGTGGAAATGTGAATATGGGAGGACAGAACTTGAGGCATAACAATGAGTTTGTTAATGAGGTTGTATAGAAAACAATAGCTCTACAGTGTTTGAAAGATTTTAGAAAACAGTCTCTAGCTCCAACAAGTTTATATGTTCCTTCCTTGTAAATAGCCCAGACTGAAAATTAAAAAAAATAAATAAACGGAGACCTTATTTGATGACTCCATGTTAATAATGCCCATAAAAATGGTGTTGCTTGTGGGGGTGAGAGATTGAGACAGCATGTATGTACTTTGCTTATTTATTATTATTAGATTTCTCTTTTGCCTGTGTAGGATTCTCTGTGTCATTAGCAGTAGGCATTATTCTTTGTGTGTGGGTACAGGACTAAGGAAATTTTCTCTATCAGAGCTGTCATTATGTTGGTCTAAAAGCGAACAAAAATAAATGTACAAAGGACAGCGCCTTCATCTACTCAATTATCAAGGATAAAAAGAAAAACAATTGCATGGGAAATACTAATTGAAAAGACCGGACATGAGTGATTTGGGTCACAAAATTGTTTTAGATGATGGTTAGATGGCCAAAATCCTTAGCATTCTTGCTTGATCTTGATTAATCTCCTCTTCAGCTAGTTCCTGAAAATTGGTGTTGTCTGTCTGCTTTTGATATAAAACACAGTAGTGATGACTTTGGCAGGGCAGCTACAAATCTACCTGAAATGACAATTCTTGCCTATTCTTCCTTTTCTTTCTACCTGTTTTCACCTGACTGCTCTGTTTTAATTTGTGCAAAGTAGTGCTACTCTGTATGAATATATTTACCCCGAAACTTCTTTGAGAACGTGACCTTGAATACTCTATTCAGATGGAATAGCAATTCATAAGCTTTCTTCCACTACTGGTACTTCAACTAAAACTTAGCACAAAAAGTAGTGTCTTTGCTAGCAACTGATGTGACCCTTGATTCAGATTCCATCTTTTTGTAGTTGCTGTGTGAATCTGCTTTTGTCTGGTTTTGTTTGATCTGTTCTTCAGATATCTTCTAAAATGTTTTTCCTCTCAGCTGGTTTTAAAATGTTATTTCTTATTCCTAGTTATATGTGAATACATTGATTTCAGAAACAAAGCATTATATTCCAAAAGAAGGGAATGACATTGTCTGTGAATAATGTTTCTTCACGTTGGACTCTGAAACTAAGCAAAGAGTATTTTACTTGAACCCTAGATTTTAATTATACTGACTTTCAAGATGAAATTTCTTCTGTATTAAATTTGTTGCAGTAAGCTTTTCCAGATTCAAAGACAAAAGCTGGGGATCCCTGCTTCTACTTAGATAGAGCTATCCTTCTCATGGATAAAAAGTTACTTTATAGCTCCCCTGTTTATCAGATGAATCTGTTAAGTTAGGGTTCCACAGAACTACAGATACTCACTTATTTTCTCAGCAACATATATCTTCGTTTAATAGCAAGGATGAAATGCCTGTGAGAGATTACTGCTAATGGAAAAATAGATCAGAGTTATGATTGCACCAGCCACATATTATGAAGTGCTTTAATCTTTCTGGAGCTTGACTTCTAACTTGAGAATGCTTAAGCAGCTTTGATTCTAATATGAAAAAGAAAAAAAGAAAAAATTCTTAATGACTGTTTTTTCTTATTAAGAGCAGTAAATGGATATGGCTTAGCAATTCCCAGATGTATTTGAAAGTAAAGAAATTATTCTTCTCACCCCATTAATTTTTAAAGTACTTAAGATATTGTCAGGGAGACTCCTGGGAGGTAACTAGACCTTAAACTTCAGTATAATTATTATTTTTGCAATACTGTGGTAGTGATTAAGGAGTCTTCCCTGATGAACAGCTCCTTATAACTGATCAAGTCTAAATTAATGTTAACCATTGAAGTTAGTAAATGCTAAAGTCTGCTTGTATCTGTCAACTGCCTTCTCTCACACCTCCTTTTAGATGTTTGGCTGGGCTAAAGTGAAGAGGGTAATTGCTGAGGTGTGGTAAATAACAGCTCCAACAAGTGAAGAGCAGGGGAGGTGTTAAATGTATGGGATAAACTGCAAGATTTGGGTTGTTAGGGGCCGTGACAACCTGTAGCCTGAACTCAAGTCCAGAGCAGAATTGCAGGTCTGTTAACCAGGATGGTGATATGTTGTCAACGGTTTACGGGCAGGTTCAGCCCAGTTCCGTGACGATTGGTGCAGGGGATCCACAGACCCACGCCCCAGGAAAGGGGAAGGGGGAAAGGGAGATGGGCCTAGAAACAAAACAGCGGCAACGATCTGAGGAGGAAAGCTAATTTACTATATAAGATATTGGAAAGCAAAATAACACAATATAATACAATATAATTGGAATTAAAGCTAATAAATCAAATAAAATGAGCAAGAGAGAGTGTCCGATAAACCGAAGGCCTTACGCTAACGCTGAAGGCGAGACGGCAGCGAGCACCCACTGCTGAGTCCATCCCAAAGGAAAGAGAGTGTCCCGTGACCACAGACAGTTTTTATCTTTCCCTCTGAGCGTAAACATGTAAAAATACAAAGCATCGCAAAGTCCTCTGGGGAATGTAGTTCTTCTTCTCTTCTGAGACAGGTATACCTGGAACTATCGATGATCCATGGAGCTGGAGCATTAACTCTTTAACTCTTAATGCACTACATGATGTTATGATGTGTTATACCACTACCAAAAATCATAAAACCATGACATATGTAGATGAGATGCGACGAGGATTTGGTTAGAAAGATTATGTCTTGATGTTATCCATGTTTAGCTTGAGCTGACTGACCAGTCATCAGAGAAATCCTGTGAGAAAATGTCTGTTACGAAATACAGTTGTTATTAGGTACCTCAGAAAAGGTCACATTCCTAAATGCAATTAGGAAATATTTCCCTGATGTCTGTTGATGAGCTTTAGTCTACAGCATTGTTTAAAGCTTATATAATGATATCGTATCATAAATGTCACAGTGTAGACAGAGCTAGATTTGCTAGGTCAGAAGGAAGGAAAAAGAAGAAGGAAACAAAAAGAAATTAGGGCAAATGTGGTTGTAAGGTACACAGTTGAGTATGTTTCTCTTTATTTTCAACCTAGTTAATGGAAAAAAATGTTTGCCCTGGTCATTAAAACCTATTCATGGGATAGATAGTGTCTACCTGTGGAATGCTTCTATAGCTTTATACTTTGTAGATAAGGGGAAAATGATTTATATATTAGTATAGGCTAATTCTGTCCATTTTGCTTTCTGCTATAAAACTCATGCTTTCTTCTCTGACATATTGATCTCATATGCAGAAAAAGAATTGTATAAATAAAAGCAAGAAGTGACTGCATTGCTAGGGTGCATCGCAGAATGTTAAAGGTTGGAAGGGATCTTTGGAGGTCATCCAAGTCCAACCTCCCTGGTGATGCAGCTTTCTAAGATACGGACTGCTGAAATTATTTGACAAGTCTGAAGTTTGTCAGAAGTATGTGACATTGTTCCTTCTCCTCCCTTTTAACCCATCTCCTTTGCTTGGACTACCTTTGGTGAAATGGAGTCCAAGTTATGGTACTCTTATAACAGCATATATTTTGAATGTGCTGTATGTGCTCATTCTCAAAATTAATACTCTTTCCTTATTTTTTGGCTTTCTGTAGTCCATCTCAGTATGCTTGTGCTCATGTTCTGAACAACCATGGCTCATGTAAGCAAAACTTCATGATGAAATGGTTGTCTGTGTAATTAATGTCTTCTTCCACAAGAATAAGATATCAACACAGTCTTTCATAAGAGGCTCCCTGAAACAATTCCTAGCTATTTTCTTTGTTCCTGTCAAGACAGAAGAATTCGCTAGAAACAACTGAAGGCTTAGTCATAAACAGCTTTTGCCTCTGTATGACCTCTTGCACAATAGCAGTTTTTAGTGGTTGCACAAGACAAACCAGTCCTATTGTAAGATGACTAGGCTCTGTAAGTGTATATACATCAAAGATAACTCAGAGTAGGTTGAGTTCCATTATGATTTTTTGTATGTATAGCCAACCTGTTAACTCTTATCTGCTGTATTAAAGCATAATGACAATAAGGTGCCTTAAAATTTACCTGTGATTTTTCACATGGAGGCAGCGGTGCTAACAGAAAATAAAGTCTTGCCACAGAAGGTTATAAATCAGTGTCCATTAACTATTTAACACCATGGTGCATGCTGATATGTTTTTAATTATGCAAATGTATGAAAGTTTTCAAAAATAGGCACTTGTAGCAATTAATTAAGTGATATAAGGAACTTCCACATGGGTATAGTCCTGGAAGTTCTACCAGGGTTTAAAGAAAAGGCCTCCTATGTGCCTATGTGATAAAGAAGTTCCTGCAGAGCTTGTTTAATTTTTAGATCTTCAAATAGGTTTTGCAAACCCATTGTTCCCAAGGACAAGCACCTAGAACGTGCTTCAGATCTCTGTGCCTATTGGTTGTAAAGAATGAGTTCCTCCCTCTTGGTGCTTTACCTTATGCATTGTTTTGCGTGGATCAAGCTAGCTCTGTTGCACAAAGGTGTACTTGTAATGACTTAGGAAGGAAAAGGTTGATTTCCATCTAACTGAGTTGTCATACATTGAGGTTGTCAAATAAGTAACACTTGCAATGAATGTTGTGTCTATCACCTTTAATATAATTTTTCTTCTTTTGAAGTCTAGGGATTCTATCAAGTTGGATGACCTGAAGGCAGAGGTGTCACCACGAATTTCAGCAGAAGATCTGATTGATCTTTGTGAACTGACAGGACCCAGTCATTCCAAAACACCTATAAAGAAAACAAAGTCTAGCAAGCCCAAGTTGCTGGTGGTGGACATCCGTAACAGTGAAGAGTATCCTTTAAATCCAAGTGTTAACCTGGCTGAATCATGCTTGTATCAATTATCTCTTCCTTGCCTTCAGAAATGTGATAATAGAACAGTAAAAAAAGAAAAAAAAAAAAAAAAAAGGAGTATGTCCAAGTATGGCAAATGAACTGAAGATGGTGGTGTTGTTTTTGTTTTTTTTTAGTGTAGAGAATCCTGGTCTGTAGAGGACATCACAATGTATTCTTACTTTTGCACTTGAAGCTCTGATTGTGATGAAACCAGTATGTACCTACAGCACAGATACTTTAATGCAACTTGCTTTTTCGTGATGTCATTAGCAGACCTTTTCCAGTATTCTGAAATATTTTAGCAGACCAATATTTTGAAAATGTGGGAGACTTCCCAAATAAGTAGAAGGGAAATGGAGAACTGTCAGCAGATGTGCTTTGCCAGTCCCTCAGTAGAAAAGTCAGTTCCTATGGAGTGCAGTCTCTTTACTGTCAGGTAATGTAGTCAGATGACTGTCCTTAACTTAAGGCGTCTCGTTTGTTTATAATCAAAAAGTCTTAATGGTATCTTGAAGCTACGTTTGTATCAGAGTTGCTACTCTGTCTACACCTTACTCTTTTTTTTTTATTTTTTTTCCAAAACCATAATCTTTGTTAGTGCAATGTTGTTGTTTAAAATTGTTTTTCTGAATAGATGTACTTATGGTCTGGATTCATTTTATTTATTTATTTATTTATTTTAAGGGAATTCCTTCTTAATGGCTGTGCTCTGCCAGGAATACGTCTATCTTCATCAGCATCTGAAAGTGGGAACGTTTACATAATTTTATTAGAGATAACTCTTAATGTCCTATTGACTATTTGTGAATGTAATTGTTATTTTTTCATACCATTTCGTAGGTGTTGTTCCATTCATTATAGAAAGGAGATGTTGCTTATTTTTGCATCCCAGCTTTCTATGTGACAGTTTTTAATGAACAGGTAATATTCAATTTCAAAAGGAAAAAAAAAAAAAAAGCAGGAATTGAGTCCACCTTCTACTTCCAAGAAAAGTAGGACCATTCCTGTTATTTATGTCTGCCTTGTTCTTAAATATCTCCAGTCATAGAGATTCAGCAGGCTCCCAGTAACATCGAAAAAAATCTTCCTGTGTCTGTTCTAAGGCTAATTACAGACTCCATGTGTATGAGAAAAGAGTGAATTCTAAACAAGGTAATTTATATCCAAGAGTTATTTGCTTCCATCATTTTTAGAAAGTACAGTTAGTGTTAAGGCACTTCACTTGATCACATTATTTCCCTTTAATGGTGGATCAGTGACAAACATTTGAGATAAAATGGATAGTAAAAATGTAAATAGTGGCATTATACTTGATTTTTCATTGCTGTGTAGATTGTTGAAGTACTATTTTAAATGTAATTTTCATATCCAGAAAAGTATTTATCTCAAATGTTTTAGCAGTATTTATGTCAAAGTATGGTGAAGTAGAAAAACAAATAACATTTCTAACACGTAAATAGATAGACATTTATTACATACATAGTACAGAGATAGTATAACATTAATTAGATAACTACCTGAAGATGAGTTTTTGTAATTTTACAGTTTTCTATACTTAAACTTGTTTTGTGATCCACTACACTTATGAAGTAAATTGATTAAAGAAACACAAAACAATAATATTTTTTTCTTTTCCTTGCATGCCTTTATTTCCTACATCAGTAAACATTTCCAGATAAGTAGAGATTCATTTACCTGAGTAGTTTGACACTGTTTTCTAGAGTCCTGTCTTATTTTTCTCCCAGAATTAGAAAATGTTGAAAATGTGGTCCACTTTTTTGAGACTCTGTTCTAAGAGATGATTTATCCATCAAGAGATCATAATTTTTAAGTTTCAGTTAAAAAGAGAAGGCCCTGGAATTAAATGATCTACAAGTTTATTACTGCTGTATAAAAAGCTTGATGCTGCTGATTTAAGTAATGTTTTTATTACTGCATGCGTCATTGTGTTTTCAATTATTTCAGCTGCTTACTAGAAATTATCAAAGACAAAGCAGGTAGGGAGCAAGTAGTGCAAAATGCCTGGACTATAGTAATTGTACTATCATCTGTGTACAGGAATGGATTTATTTGTATTACAACCAAGATCAAAGGCAAGGTGATTGCTTAAGTGTTTCTGTAGCTTTCCTAATAGCTTGATAATAGGCTTTACTCTACTGTCGTGCTAATCCTATTCTGCTCTTGTGGAGTAGATTCAAAATTTCAATTATTTGAGCATCATTTGACTATGAAGTGGTTTTATGAGCCAATTTTTCCCGTTAAAAGCTTTAATCAGACATGCTCTTTACGTTTTGTGAATGAATATGCATGCTAGAGACAGAACCTCTGTAGCTCAAGCAATAGTTTGTAATCACTGTGGCTATTGTTCCTGTGTGTTTGGATTTTATAGTAGAGTTAGGTATGATTCAATGCAGAAGACAGGCCTGCTTTCTTCTTCCTGTAACCTATCCATTAAGTCTTGAGTGGACTTGAATTGTGAATATTGTTTTTGAAATATCAGCCTGATAGGTAATAAAGTTACCCCTCAAATGGATTATTTTATATGTCATTCACAGTAGAAACTATGTAGTAAATAGACAGCTATTAAGTTGTTAGTAATTCAGAATTACATAGGAAACCATAGGTATAATGTGTTCATATACAGTCTAAATGACTCACTTCAGAACTTTTACCCTGGTAAGTAGCTATGAGAATGTTACAAAGCTATAAGTAGTTATAAAGAGGAGGTTAGCACCCTGAAGTGGTGAAAGGAGTGTCAAAAGTCTCCCCTACCATCTCTTCTTGTTTACTGTTGGGGAAGAGAAGTATTCCTTGCTTTACGTGGAGTCTATTAGTAATTCAGAGGCTTTTTTAATGTCACGATGATCTTTTCAAATTCAAAAAAAGCTAAGTCTTAGTGATCCAACTTAATTTTTATTGAGGGGACGTTCGCATTCTTTGTTTGCCCATAAAATCTCATTGAACTATCATCCTTTGAGAGTGAAGCACAATGAAGTATACATCAGCATGGCTTGCACTTCAATCTTAGTGGGAGTGTAGGTAAATATAAATAATTGTCTTCGTTTGGGAAGCTGAGTGCCTATTCATTAGAATTTCAGTTTGGGTCAGAATTGTAGGGATAAGTTGGCAGGAGGTTTTAAGAAAATTTCTCAATAAACCCTATTTAGTTTTGGTTTTCACTGTAAGTACTATTGCATAAAATTCCTTTATAAGAGCTGCTCCAACTGCTCACTGGTATTTGATTCCTGTGGTCAGAATAGAGCTAGTTTGAAGTAAAATTCTCTGAAATGTATGTATTCTGGATATTGGGTCTGGAGTATGGTTTCAGTTACCAGATGTATTTTTGTTGTGCCTATGAAGCAAACTCTTAATTCTCTCCATTTTCAATGTAGTTTTAGACATTGTTTTCTCTCCATGTAAGTAGTAACTGAAGTTTATCAAAATTTAATAGCATAGAAGACCAGCATTGTTTTATCAGCCAGGATGAAGAGCAAGTTCATTCAACAGCTGTGTGCATACTGTACATTTCTCTGTCTTGCATGTATCCTTAACTGTTTTTCCTAAGCTTTAACCGTGGCCACATCTCTGGCAGCATCAATGTCCCATTTGCATCAGCATTTACTGCAGAAGGAGATCTCATCCAGTGCCCAGCAACTGCCACGCTCCAGAGTTTTAAAGGAAGAGTTGTAGTGATTGTAGGAAATGCAGTGAAGAACACAGCTGCTGTAAGTCTGTAGATATGAAGTGTATGTTTACATGTAGAAATACTTCACAAGAGTGAATGCATGCAGTAGTAGTAAATACTGCAGACTGGGTAATTTATGTATTACTTTATGGGAGGGTTAGTACAGGATCTGGGGGAATTTTTTGTTAGTCTCTGCTTCTGGACAAAAACATTTAAAGTGGCCAACATCTGAGAAAGTCAGTATTTTGAAATGAATTAGTTAATGTTTCTTCACCTTTAAAATCTTTATATTGGTGGGTTATGAAAGTGAGATCAGAACTTCTTAAGACTATCAGTAAGGTCTATTTTTCAAGTCACTTAACAGTTATTTTTTGCAGTGATATTAAGCACATGCAAGGTAAGTAGGGAACAACGTGTGTGGTATGAAGCCCAAGGGAAATAGGACATTGTGTCTTAGTTGCTTGGAGTAATATGAACTTTGTGTTTATTTGTTTTATTTAATTATTTAGGGTAGGTAATTCTGCTCAGTTAAGAGAAGAATGATTCATACATTGAACTTCCTTATGATAGTTTGGGTAGATGGGGAGAATATTCAGATGTGCCTACTCATTTCTATAAATGTTGTGAACCAGCAGAATAACTAGTTGAATTACTACTTCTGCTAATGTTCCGTTCAGGAAAAGGATTTTTTTTTTTTAATTCAAAGGTGTGTTTTAGGTATAGTATACATTTAGTTCAACCCAATCTCTTTTCAGTAACCTATTTTTCATGAGTTAGAAGATTAATTTGTGATTGTCATATCTTAAACTGTAGCAGAGGTAGTGTAAAACAGACTGTGAAGCACATTTGAATAGTTTAAGCCAGTGAGTACAGGTTTGTGCATTGGATATGGGTGAATCTGTGATAAATATTTCACATGAAGTCAATTGATTTGAATAATTACTGTTGCTCACCAAATGTTAAATGCATATATTCCTCCTCAGAGGAATAAATATAAAATGCATAAAATGCTGAGTGTCAAATGGAGATGATTTAATGGATGCAAGAACATTTGATGGTGGGTTATGCAGCAGCTTTCAGTAATTACATTTTAAGTTACTGAACATCCTAATTTATCTCAGTAACAGTCTCAGTGTTCTCTAACCTCCTGAGGAATGGGAACAGGAAAAACAAACTGCTCTGGTGTTCAGTAATGAGTATCTTTATGGGAGATAGCCCACTTCTGAGCGAGTCATTTTCTAGGAGTTGTTTTCCAGGACTGTTCAAAAATGTTACATCTGGAACAAAGGAACACTGTATGTATTATGTCCTAAAACAGAAGAAACAGCCTGAAATGACTATCTGAAGGAAGGGAAAGACAGAGGCTTTACAGTACGGTTATAGGTTGCACCACACATAAGAAGAGCTAAATTTCTCTTATAAGGTACTGATACTTTTCATGCAAACTTGCATTTTTCTTGGCTTTTAAATATTTAATTAGATGGAAAATTAAATGTTTCCTTTGCCGTGCTGCTGTAGAAAACCTAACATGCTTAGTGAGTACAAGCACTTTGGCCGTGTAAGAGGATGTTGCTAGACTTGAGACAGTGGAGGAAGTATGTATGTTTATAATGCAGCTATGAATATTACGGCTTTTTATAAGAGAAGTAATAACCACCACTTATTTGAAGTTGTACTAAGTAATCTAATAGTATGAAAAATTGCAGAAGTGAATGTGTGGGAACAAAAACAGTGTTTCAAAAGAAATGGTGTAAGATGTTCAACCTAAAACATATCTTTCCTGAACAGTTATTTATCTCAGAGTGGAAAGGAATTGGCCACAGATTGTACCCTTCACCATAAAGGAGTTTCTTTTCTGTAAGAAGTGTTGACTGATGTTTACACTGTTAAAAATACAGAGCCTGGCTCTATTAGTTGTGTTACTTAAATTTATACAGGACTGAGTGCTGTGAGGGTGAGTGTAGGAAATAACTGTTGATAATTTATAAGGCTGTTTTTTATTAGGATGTTGAATCTTTCAACTGCATTTTGTATTAATAACCTACTTGGTATAAATTTAATTTAAAAAAAAAAAAAAAAAAGGAAGAAAGAACCAAAGAAAGAAAGGCAACCACAATATTAACAGTCCTGAATGGACTCACAGAAAATTCATTTTTGCCCTTTTCACATCTTTTTTCTCCATTTCTGTCTTGAATGTTTGATTTGATGCCAGATGATAACATTTAAATTTGAAAGGAAAGGCTCTCTAAAACTCTGAAAGGCAGTAGAGAGAACAACAGAACCTCTATAATGGTCCCGTTCCAGGAGGAGGCAATGAAGCCAGCAGCACTACAAGCATCAGTCTAGTTCTGGCTTTAGTTGAACACTTCCTTCAAAAGCATTAAAAACAGGGTAAATCCTACTTGTTCAGCCATTAAAAGGTGTAAAAGCTAAGTTAATAGATTGGTTGATGTACCAGACCCTTACTGAGCCATGCTGATGTTACGCTGAAATTAACTAGCTGGATTCTGTTTTAATTTTAAACTTAGTGCATATTAAGTGGCAGGATCTTTAAACAACAAAATCACAAAATTGTAGGGATTGGAAGGGACCTCTAGAGATCATCAAGTCCAACCCCCTGCCAAAGCAGCTCCCTAGCCCAGGTAGCACAGGTAGGCGTCCAGGTGGGTCTTGAACGTCTCCAGAGAAGGAGACTCCACCACCTCTCTGTGCAGCCTGTGCCAGTGCTCCGTCACTGCACTGTGAAGAAGTTCCCGTGCACATTTGTGTGGAACTTCCTATGCTTCAGTTGGTGGCCTTTCTTCTTGTTCTGTTGCCACACACTGCTGTGAAGAGTCCAGCCTCCTCCCTTTGCCTCCCTCTCCTTAGATGTTTATAGATTCNAGGTAGGCGTCCAGGTGGGTCTTGAACGTCTCCAGAGAAGGAGACTCCACCACCTCTCTGTGCAGCCTGTGCCAGTGCTCCGTCACTGCACTGTGAAGAAGTTCCCGTGCACATTTGTGTGGAACTTCCTATGCTTCAGTTGGTGGCCTTTCTTCTTGTTCTGTTGCCACACACTGCTGTGAAGAGTCCAGCCTCCTCCCTTTGCCTCCCTCTCCTTAGATGTTTATAGATTCCTTCTGAGTCTTCTCAAGGCTGAACAGACCCAGGTCTCTCAGCCTTTCCCCATGAGAGAGGTGCTCCATGCCTTTTACCATCTTTGCAACCCTCTGCTGGATTCTTTCCAAGAGATCCCTGTCTTTTTCGTACTGGGGAGCCCAGAAGTGGACACAGTACTACAGGTGAGGCCTCACCAGGGCTGAGAGGGAGGGTCACCTCCCTCGACCTGCTGGGAACGCTCTTTTTAATGATCCCCAGGATGCCATTGGCCTTGCTTGGGGTGTTATTTTGCCTGCTTTGATTTCCAATTTTTTGTCTGTGGTTTTACAATGTTGACTGAAACTAGAACAGAAGAAATAACTTACCTCGCATTAAGTCATGCTTCAGCAGCTCAGTTTTGACACTGATTAGCTGTATTGTGTGTGGGATGATTGTGTGTGGTATGATTGTTACATATGCATTTGTTTTTTTCATTCAAATGCTATAGCAGAATAAAGCATACAGGGCTCCAGTATTTCTAGTAAGTAGAAACTCATTTATTTTGTGCCTTCAAAGAACACAGAGAACCCAACCAAACTTTAAAAATAAATAAATAAATAAATAAAAGGTCTGTGTAGCAGTGTTAAATAAATAAATAAATATAAGTTGTTACATTTTCATTCCTGAATGTTACTTTTTTTTTTAAATCTGGCTAAGTTATGTTGCTATAAATATATTGTCTAGACAATTTCTGCAAGTAACTGAAGCAGAGTTGTATTTCTCATTGTGTCACAGAGCAGCTAATAGTTAAATTATATGAATTATCTCCAAAGCAAAGATAAGCATTCGTGCTTTTCTGTGAGATTTTTCTGTGAGATCTTTCCCACCTGTTTCAAGGCAAGAAAGGGTGGGTCAAGTTCAAGATCTTGTTTGTATAATGCAGTCCCAGCCTAGGTTTTTCTAGTGTGCAAGTTTCTCTAGATGCAGATGCTGATCTACTGACATAGAATCCTTCTTTTATCTATTGATAATAGAAAGCATTCATTTTATGGTATGGGGAGACTGAAACAGNCCAGGAGGAGGCAATGAAGCCAGCAGCACTACAAGCATCAGTCTAGTTCTGGCTTTAGTTGAACACTTCCTTCAAAAGCATTAAAAACAGGGTAAATCCTACTTGTTCAGCCATTAAAAGGTGTAAAAGCTAAGTTAATAGATTGGTTGATGTACCAGACCCTTACTGAGCCATGCTGATGTTACGCTGAAATTAACTAGCTGGATTCTGTTTTAATTTTAAACTTAGTGCATATTAAGTGGCAGGATCTTTAAACAACAAAATCACAAAATTGTAGGGATTGGAAGGGACCTCTAGAGATCATCAAGTCCAACCCCCTGCCAAAGCAGCTCCCTAGCCCAGGTAGCACAGGTAGGCGTCCAGGTGGGTCTTGAACGTCTCCAGAGAAGGAGACTCCACCACCTCTCTGTGCAGCCTGTGCCAGTGCTCCGTCACTGCACTGTGAAGAAGTTCCCGTGCACATTTGTGTGGAACTTCCTATGCTTCAGTTGGTGGCCTTTCTCCTCGTTCTATTGCCACACACTGCTGTGAAGAGTCCAGCCTCCTCCCTTTGCCTCCCTCTCCTTAGATGTTTATAGATTCCTTCTGAGTCTTCTCAAGGCTGAACAGACCCAGGTCTCTCAGCCTTTCCCCATGAGAGAGGTGCTCCATGCCTTTTACCATCTTTGCAACCCTCTGCTGGATTCTTTCCAAGAGATCCCTGTCTTTTTCGTACTGGGGAGCCCAGAAGTGGACACAGTACTACAGGTGAGGCCTCACCAGGGCTGAGAGGGAGGGTCACCTCCCTCGACCTGCTGGGAACGCTCTTTTTAATGATCCCCAGGATGCCATTGGCCTTGCTTGGGGTGTTATTTTGCCTGCTTTGATTTCCAATTTTTTGTCTGTGGTTTTACAATGTTGACTGAAACTAGAACAGAAGAAATAACTTACCTCGCATTAAGTCATGCTTCAGCAGCTCAGTTTTGACACTGATTAGCTGTATTGTGTGTGGGATGATTGTGTGTGGTATGATTGTTACATATGCATTTGTTTTTTTCATTCAAATGCTATAGCAGAATAAAGCATACAGGGCTCCAGTATTTCTAGTAAGTAGAAACTCATTTATTTTGTGCCTTCAAAGAACACAGAGAACCCAACCAAACTTTAAAAATAAATAAATAAATAAATAAAAGGTCTGTGTAGCAGTGTTAAATAAATAAATAAATATAAGTTGTTACATTTTCATTCCTGAATGTTACTTTTTTTTTTAAATCTGGCTAAGTTATGTTGCTATAAATATATTGTCTAGACAATTTCTGCAAGTAACTGAAGCAGAGTTGTATTTCTCATTGTGTCACAGAGCAGCTAATAGTTAAATTATATGAATTATCTCCAAAGCAAAGATAAGCATTCGTGCTTTTCTGTGAGATTTTTCTGTGAGATCTTTCCCACCTGTTTCAAGGCAAGAAAGGGTGGGTCAAGTTCAAGATCTTGTTTGTATAATGCAGTCCCAGCCTAGGTTTTTCTAGTGTGCAAGTTTCTCTAGATGCAGATGCTGATCTACTGACATAGAATCCTTCTTTTATCTATTGATAATAGAAAGCATTCATTTTATGGTATGGGGAGACTGAAACAGAAAATGTCTTTGTTGTTTTTTTCTAAACTTTTGTATGTAATTTAACAGTAGTTATAAACTGGAAATGATGATTTAAGGAAAAAGAAGTCTGGAGAATGTAAAACTAAAAAGTCTCCATGCATTCATGTTCAGCTATATTTATTCATTTATTTGTATGTTTGTTTGAAGTGAGAAGCAAGCCCTTGTGTGCTTAAGCTGATTTCTTTTCACAACCTTGTCTTGGAAAAAAAATAAAAATGGATTGCCACAAAATTTCATTGGTTCATCTGAAGATTAGGTATTGCATAGAATACTCAAGGGCAGATGCATACATGCTTGTAAGGACAGATAGGTTTAATTATAAATACCTAATGAAACTTCCAGAGTGAAAGTAAGTAGAAATCAGTCCGTTAACTTTTTGAGATGTTCTCACTATATAGTCTTATACTTTAAATTTCCTCGTAAATGTTACTTTGAAGAAAAGTGATTGTAGAGATAGGTGGGTTCATGTTGATTCTCGGTATGGCTCTTCCATCCTGTTGATTTGTTAAGGCATCACCCTGCACACTGCATTTAAACTCAGTGCTGACTGGCATCCTCAGCTGTCTCTTTTCCACCTTTAAAGAGGAGGAGATTAAGTTTGTGTTTTTGAGAGAGGTTGCATTAATCAACAGCAGTCCTGGTTGTAGCTCTGCCCGAGACAAGCTTAAGTGTCTTCATTAATTTATTCTATAAAGTCTGTATTATTTTATTCAGTTTGTTTTAGTTCTTGTAATTTGTGTACATGTTTTCTCCAGTTGGCAGAAAGATAGCCCAGCTGCCGTTGCCAGGACAATGCTCTTTACACAGACCAAGAAAGAAGCTTGGGCTGTGAGCCAGCGGCTGTGCTGCTGTTTTAATTCTGCCCTCTCAGTTAGTTTGCATGTCTGAAGTACTGCAAAGATAACCTAAGTATTCCCCTTTCTCACAAGAGGAAGAAGGGAGAAATGAAAGGAGACTCTGGAGCAGAATTGTAATGTTCCCGTCATTACTGAAGTGGGTGCCAAGGAAAACAGACTATTTCTAAAACTCTAGATAGATTCTGTTTAATCCTTGTTGAGACTCACAGTTACAGTTGTGAGAAATTGCTTTGTTTATGTAGAAGTTCAGAAGTTTAGTCCATCCATTTGCCTTACTATACAGTGATTTGAATGTTTCTGAGATGAGAGACTGTGGGATAGCTTTTCCTATCAAAAAAATGTCTGACTTCTGGGAGATGCCTATAAGCAAGACCTTAACTGAAATAACTGAAATAGAGATGAAAATGCACTATTAAGTTTGTTATCTGTCCAGGAAACGTAAATAAGAATGCTGCCAGCTAGAATGGTATAGGAGAATTTGACACTTCCAGTATCCATATGCCCTGTCTGGGGTAGGTATAGTTTTACTCTCCCCTAAACTTTTCATCAGTCAGCTTTTGAAGAGAACTGACTGCTTGCTACAGGGAGAAACATGTGCATAGTGTAAAAGGTCCAAGGATTTGGATCTTGGTGTGTAAGGCCAGAACTGCTAGTGTAGGCATAGCCTCAGTAACTTCTAAGAGCTGGTGGCTTGTGTATGGATTTGCTATAGGCTGCTTAATCAGCTGTCTTGCTGGTTTAAAAATAAATAAATAAGATTCAATTTTAATGGTGTTCATAAAAAGTAAAACAAAGCACAAAGAAAGATTTTGTATTACCATGTATTTCTTTGAATGTTTTTCATCTAGGATGAAACATCTAGGACAGACTTTAGAGGATTTTATAAAAGAGACAAAGCCATCTTAAAAAGAAGTTGAAGTGAACGTTTGCTTTTGACACTTGAGGGGGAAGGAGAATGTTTCAGAGTCATACTCTTTTTGTTTTTATATTCATGCCAACTGTATTATGCATCTCTTCAAAAATGCATGTTTCTGTTTATTAACAGTTTTTTGATTTTCTGTTCAATAAAAATAGGATAGATTTGCTTTCTGCATTTTAATTTTACAGCCTATTAGCTGCATTGAGTGCATTTCATCTATTTTGGTTAGTATAAACTGTGTTAACAGCCAAATTACTACAAATTTTTCATTTTTGAGTTCTCACTTTCTGATGTTATGTTTTTGGGTTTTTTTTTTTGTGTGTGTATCTGTAATATTACATTTCTAAGTGGAAAATTTTAAAAGGCAGGTGTTAAAAAGTTATTACTCAAAGAAATACAAGTGTTCACTCTTAGTTTCATGCTATTAAATACCTGTTTGCCTAGGCTTACTTTCAGATCTTTGTATATAAGTGCTTAAAGTTTCTGCTATCCTTTTGTACTAAGGGAGTGGAAATTCTTTTTTTGGCCAGGTCTGCGGGAAGATTTTTTTCCTTGTTTTTACCTTGATCTTGTTAGAAAAGTAAGTAGCTACTGCTGCTGCTTTTTTGTTGTTGTTGATATAGTATACGTAATGTATGCTTGTACCAAGTTTGTGCTTCTTCTGTTTTGCACTTCATTCAGTGTATGCAAATAGGACAACTGTTAATTAGGGACAGTTTTGTTGCTTTGGGAAACTTCAGGTGTCTGTCTTTCACATTGATGCTACAGTGCCATTTCATTTATCTGGAACCTTTTAATAGAGGTACCTGACTAAGAATAATCATTTTGGATCTGCTTTGTGACATATGGAAGAGCTGTGAATTGAACACCTTGCTTTCAGAATAGTGAGCTCTTGCCTGAAATCATATGGCAAAATACGACACATTTCCAGAGAGGTCTGTGCTGTATGTGCTTACAAATGGAAAAATGATAATAATCTTGTGGCTGTGGGTGAGTGTTTATAGAATTTGATAAAGGTGACTTTTTCACCTTCTACTGCACCTCTTTTTCTTTTGGTGTTTGTTACGCTTGTACCCTGATAATGTTGGTCACAACAGTCCTTTTTGATATTCTGGTGCAGTAAGTTATTCCTTCCCTCCCAACTTGCCCTGTAATTACTACCTGTCACAGGAGTGTCTGCAAAAGGGAATAATGTGTACTTAGCAACCATTATGGCTGGCCTTTAGGGAGCTGGGAACGATGCTGTTCAAGCTGCGTGGTGTTATTAGGCTCTCTGCTATACTCAGTCTGAAAGTGTGTTGTGCCTAATGTATGTAATACAGTCAGCAAATTTGAAAGCTGGTATTGGAACAGGATAGTATAAATGCTTTGATAGTGCCATTGGTGAATATTGATTTGCCATCTTAAACTATTGAGATTCCTGGCACTTAATGGTACTAAAAAGAGTAGTCCTGAGAAGCTGTTTCAAGAGCAATATCCATGCAGTGTAACGCTCTTAAAATCTGCCCAAATTTTGGTATGAATTTGCTTTGATGTTGTCTGTCTTTTTGAAAGCCTGACTTTGGGATTGAAAAAGTCGTAGCTTACCACTTTCCTAAGCAAATTACAATTTTATGGCTCATTTTCACTCACTGGGAAGGATGTCTTATGACTGACACATTGAGGAACAGCGTTACCAAAGCCATGCCATAGGAGTTGTTAAACATGTCACTTAATGTATTCATCTTTCCATATCTCCTACTTTCAGTGAAAGCAGCAATAGGAAGTTTAGTTTAATCTCTAAAGGCAGCCAGTAAAAACACAGTAACCTAACTTTCTTGGGAACTTGAGGAAAGGCCACCTAAGGCAGAATTCAAAAAGCTTAGTCTACTAGCCTCGTTTTAATCCTCTCCTTCAGATAAGCAGTAACACCATTTCCCCAAGTGAAGGGAAGAACACCCCTTAGTATTGTAGTCTAAATAAAAAGCATTATAGACATCTGTGATATATTGGTGGTATGGGGAAATATATCAATTTCAGAAATAATGTCAGTAGAAGTATTTGATAAAGTTGAGAAAGTATGATCACCTTCTAAATGACTGAGGTTCCTTTTTTTAATCAACCAGTATGATGGAAATAAAATTGCGAACTACTTTATATTTCAGTAAATATCCTTAAAATGCAGATGGCTTATAGCTTATCAAGGGTACTGTAACAAATTTGATTGTCTCCTCATCATGTTCTCTTCTGTCTTTATACTACGTCTGTAAATCAGATTATTTACTGGAATACACTGCATATTCAGGTGACTCTTCTTAGCCTTCTTGTTTGACACTTCAAGATACCATTTCTTAAAGGAAACGGAGCTCGTGTGTGAAGTCCAAGATGACAGTTCCTGCTTCAGAAACAGTCTGTGATATTAATTCCAAAGGGCACAATCAGCTTTTTGTCCTGATTCTTTCAGTTTTGTTTTTAGGAAATGTTATTTTTTTTCCTCATCTAAATTCCTTGAATCTATGTTTCTACATAAATTAAGGTCATGTTGGAAAAGAATTCTGTGTAGCTGTTTCAGATAATCCTTCCTCATGCCTCTGTGTCAGTGTACAAGCCAAAAATAACAATTTTGTGTCTTCTGTAAGTATCATCTCTGCTATTTTCAGACTTCAACAGGATATTTTGGCAGGGAGGGATGCCAGGTGGTGCTGGAATGTTTCAGAAACATGGTGAACAAGCTCTTGCTTTCTCATCTGTGGCCAGTGAACTCCTGTCTGGGAGAGAAGGCACAGAAATGTGCTAGAACAAAACTGTAAAAAGTCAAAGCTCTAGTTAGGGTGAAAACTATGATGCTATTCAGATGATTTATAAATCTGAACTCTGCCAAAAATTACTGTTTCTATTTTTGAGTGGCTCAGTATAGGAATGTGGAAGATAAAGTGAGAATGTCTTTAATAGGGTCTGATTGAATTAACTTCTGAGTGAAACCTTGAGTCTTTTCTTCTTTGGAGTGGCAGATGTATTTGCAAAGTTCTTGGATGCTGATATTTGGAGTTTGATGGCAGCTCTCAGCCTATGGCAGTGTATAGTCCTCTGGGCCTCTGACAGCTAATTCCCACAGTACTGAGGTACCGGTAGTAGTGCAGTAGACTTTTCCCGTCTGAATGTTCAGACACAGTATTCTGAGCTGTATTTGTAGTACTCTGAGCTGTGTTTGCATAGTAGACAACTACAGACAGTTCTGTGAGGGGGGTGCTGTGGGGGGAAGAAATTGTTTTGTGCCCTTGTACTTTCTACCTGCCATTCGCCAACAGCCACAGAATCTGCAGTGCTGATTTCTTAGAGGCTATGTGAGGAATTGACGTACTCCTCAGTATAAAGTTGTAAAGAAACATTGTCATATGCAGTAAATAAAAGTTATTTCCATCCATACCTTGTTTACTAAAACAATTCTAAAATATGGTGGAACAGAGACTTATTTCAAGTCTGAAATACAAAGCAGATGTTCACTGATTTTCAGGTTAGATGGAATGGTCAATATATTATGGATACAGCATTGAACAACTTGGAGGAGAGTTTATGGCTTAATCTCAGGAGCAGAGTGTCTCTGCTGACACATAGGATGTTGTACTGAGCCAATAGCGTGACTGCTTCCTGCCAGTCCAAACGCTGGTTGTCATTTTTTATTTCTGTCAGCTGTGAATGACACTGCATTGAATGGAGTCGAAGATAGAGCGCTATCCATTAGTCACAGTTGGAGAGTACTGTGAAATGACAAAGATCTACGTTCAAGTAGGGGTGTGCAGTCAGAGTATTTCACTGAATATGTTCTATTTCTGTAGCACATGGTATGCACAGCTGAGCACTACTCCTGGAAAGAAAAAGATACACACAGCGTGTTTGTTAATTGAGATTGAAGTGAGGGGTAGTTGGACTCCTACCTTTTTGGCTGCACATAGTACACTACTTCTGCAACAGAAAGCCTCTATAAAAGCATGGCATTTACTTTTCTCATGCAAACTGGCATCTGCATATGGTTTAACTTTTCTGTTAGTTTTTTTGGGTTGTTTTATTGTGGTGTTTGGTTATTGTTTGTTTTTGTTTGTTTGTTTGTTTCCATTTGATGCCTTGAATCCTCCCAAACTAACAGGAAGAGATTATCATATTTACTTTTGGTCTTTCTTAGGCAAGTATCTCAAACAAACAGGAGAGCCAGAATTTCTTCAATGGATTCACTAGGGCCTCTTACTCTGCCTTGACCTCAACAAGTCCTCAGTGGTTACAGATCACATATTGGCTGCTCACCACCTTGTTAAATCCATCCTGAAACAAGAGAAAGGAATGCAGTAGCTGTTGGACATGTAGATGTATGGAAATGAATTCTCTGCATATATAAAATACCTTCAGTGTGAAGCAAAACTTCTGGCTATGGGAGGAATTTTAAAGCACTGTGAGCTCTTACCTTTTGAAAAGGTTATTTCAGTTCTTGTACTTGATCTAGTAATCACATAGTACATCTTCTTTTGCCTTAATATCTGTTATGTTCATTTTAGTTAGCTGTGACAGTAGAAATGTAAAAGGTGATCCAATGTACCAAGTTCGGACATGGTGCCTAGTGCTGTTCTTTAGTTGGTAACTCAGTTGTTTCTGCAGAATTGGTTATTTGGACATCAGGCTTGCACTTTGTTCTGGAATAATATCAGAAATCATTTTAAACAGACAAGAAGGAAAGTGTGAGTATGTTATGTAGCCCACTTGGAAGCACTTGCCCTTTTCCAGATAGTATTGATTTGTCAACCGGGTATAAAAGAGCAATTTGAAAGACTACAATGGCACGGCCACAGAAATGAAGTAAAATTGTTTTTGTTTCCTTCCAATTAATCAATTTTAGTGTCTTACTTTTTAATGTACTCCTATCACTATTCAGAAGGCAGGTTTGGTATGTTATGCACAAAATGTTTTTTCTGTGTAGGCTGCAGAAATGTCACAATTTTTTGTTAGTTTTGTACATGGAAACTGACAACTCCAGTACTTAGTTTACAGAATGAATTAGTAGGGGAGAAAGGATTTCAAGGATGAGTATGTGTCTGTGCTTGCACTATGTAGCCTGTCTATGGTCAGACAGAGGGAGGAGGGAATGAAGGGAGGGGAAGAGAATACAAATTTCGGGCCCCAAATTACTATCTGACATCTCTGAAATGAAGTAATGTTAAGCAGGTAAGCAGATGATTGTACCATCAAACTGTGATGCTTGAACATTTGAAAACCTTTAGAGAGCACCTGGGAATTAGATTATTCCAGAGGAAAATACATGTCATTTCACACTTTTGGAAAAATTCCAGTAATTATTCTGAAAAAATAAAAAATAAAAAATAAATACTGTTAAAATGAAGTAAATCCTGCCTAAGCAAAGGTAAGTAATGTTCAGATGTGACACTTCCCTGACCTCCAAATTCATTCCAGCTGCTGCAACAGACAAGCCTAGAGTTCCTATGTAGGACTCCTTGGTGCAAAAAAGAGCTTAAAGGATCTTTACCTGGTGTAGGAACCTGTTTTAGCAGGGGAGTTGGACTCAATCATCTCTTGAGGCCCCTTCCAACTCCTGTGATTCTATGATTCTATGATCTGATGAACTTTCCTTCTTAGCATAATGTCATTTTGAATTAAGTACTCTAATATATGTCATGCTAATAGTGTGCCTACTTCAGTTTGCAGCTTATCTGGTGAAGAACAAGTACCCTCGGGTCTGCATCCTAGATGGAGGAATCAACAAGATCAAGCCAACTGGTCTCCTCACTGTTCCTTCTCCACAAATATAAGTGACTGTAAATGTTCAGGATGATCTGAGTAGGCAAGTCTTACAGTACAACGTCAATATTCTGAACCCAAAGGGCATTAACGATGACTCTGCTGTACAATTTCTGAGTGATCAGTATCTCAAAAGCAAAGTTTTATGACTGTTCTTTGATATAGAGCTTCATATGTCACAGATGAAGAATGTGAATTTTCCAGTTTTCTGAGAAACTTCTTCCAGCAGTGATGCAGTGCAAAACTGGCTGAGCTCATCTGAACTCAGTTAGCATTCGGTATCTTAAAATTTTTTCTGCAGAATGAAATAAACTGGCAATTGATTGCCCTAAGCTGTACTTAAATGGATTGTTTTTCACAAGTATTTTACTGTGAATATTGGAAATAATGTGCTGAAATTGTCATGTGTATCAAAGAAAGAAAAAATGTATTCTCTCATTTTAAAAAATAATTGCTGTATCTTGTGACCTACTTTTTCTTTTTTTTTTTTTTTTTTGAAAGCATTTTTCACCTGGATTGGAAATAAATATGTCCTAGATTGGAGATTGCTGTAGGAGCTTGCTGCTAAGTGAATCCAAACCCTATCATGTGCTGCAGAGGTGAAGAGGACTTGCTCTTAAATGGAGAATTTAACACTCCATTTCCTGAAACATGGCAAACACAACTATTTCTTAAGCAATTACTGCACCAGAAACAAATTCTTGGCAATGCTGTGTCTACAACAATAGATTGGTTCTCTACAAATTAGAGTTTGTCTGAGCTAGAAGCTCATGCCTGAAAAAGAAACAGTGCAGTTTTAATTTTCATATGAAAGCAGCTTAGAGAAGTCTTAAATACAGGAAAACCAGTTGTTAAAATGTGAGATGGACAGTATGTTTCTGAACTTATTTTCCCAATTCTCACTTACTTCAGATAGGCAGTAATAAGCTTTTCCATTTGTTTCTACATTTTTCAACTTTAGAAAACACTGGTATAAGGCTTAATGAGCACTGAAATGTGGAGTAGAAAATAAGATTTGTAAAAAACCTGGTTACAGTTGTATATTAGTTCTTACTGTGAGTTTGACACCATGTTCTTTGTTAAAACAAAACCTATGAGACAGTACTTTACTTAATACAGCCTCACTGTTAGGATAACTAGGAACTGCCCTCAGAGGTATGGCTGGTTATCATACACTTTAATTGAGGATTTTCTGTCATGATTGATTTACTGATTGGCAAGTAAGAACATTGCAATCAACTAACTTTATTTCATTTTAATTTGTCACAAGAGATTTCTAGGACAAAACAGTTGTGAAAGGAGAGAAGAGGTCACTGAAAAGGCTGTGAACTCAGGTGATAAACATTCTTTGTAGATCACAGGCAAAATGATTACTTGTTTTTATGTTCTTTGTGTTGTTATTTTTTTTAACTGATACCATGGAGTATGAGGCCTTGTGGAAGGTGCTGAAAGAAGTAGTCTTGTTTTCTCCTGTGTGATGTGATGACCAGAAGACTTTAACCTAAATTCAGAAGTTCATCTCTCTGGAGTTAGTGCTGTCTCCAGTGAGATTTAGTCTTACCACAGCTGTTATTTTGCAAACTGTAGTGAAAAGTGTGATGAATGAAGAAAATACAGGGCAAAAAAAAAAACAGTATTCACCTCTCTTTATCTTAGCTGTGATTTATCTTTAAAAAAAGTGGAATTACAGTATGCTGATGTATATGGACTTCCTTAAGTCTAAAGTCAGCGTAATATTCTGAAGCTTTCAAGAAGTTTTTTACTCTAAAAATCTAAGATCTTTGGTAGAGCAGCTGGATAAAGGGATCAGAAGAAAAACCTAGGGACATATGATCATGTTTCTATGTCAGCAGACACTTTCTGCAAGAATGTCTGGCAAGGTCTTTCATGCTCAGTTAGCTTTAAAAGTGATGTAAAAACAGAAGTGGGTGAACAACACACTTGCTAATAGAACAAAACCAACGTACTGATCTAACTTTAGTTTGGCTGCATGGAGAAGGGAAAAAACTTAGCCGTGCTCAGTGATAGAAAATAAGTATGGAAGTAGACACATGGGGCCCTGGATAACTAGTTCTAAACATAGTCTTTGGAGAATTTAGTGATAGATAAGACATGATCTCAAATGCTAAAAAGCAGCCAGAAACCTCACCCAGAGAATTGGTGATTGTAATGAAAGAAATGAACAAGTTACTCCATCACAGTAATAAACTTCATGGTGCATTTTAAATACAGCATGGGGGTGTTATAATACAAAATAAATAAATAGATTAAAAAAAGATGCACAGGATACAAAACAGAGTAAGATCTTTGTCTTATGAAAAAAGCAATCAATACATAACAACCCTCCATTTTCCCAAAAGTACGTCCTTGAGTTGTGGAATTTGTTGCCTGAAGAGAACAGAAGTATAAAAATACTCATAAAGAAGGATTAGAGAGCTTTGTGGGAGAGGTGAGTCTTGGTCTTTTAAACACAGTGTTTCATAAACTGTCTTCAACTCAAGGAATTTCTGATCTATTGATTGAGACTGAGAGAATATACCGGAATAAGATTTCTCACTGTTTCTTGCATTCTGTTTTCAAGCATCTGCCTTTAAGAAATATTGGGATTTGCCTACTACAGCAGTTTGGTTGTTACATTTATTTAATAGATTGTATTACATACATATAAAATATGATACTATATATCTAATATTATAATAGATATATAATTATATAAAAGTTTAATTATATTTAAGCTCATCTTGTCTTCTCCTTCGTTACAGATACTCAGGGGCTGTAAGCCCAAAGAATAGAATGCCTTTAAGAAAATGGGATTTTTTTGTGTCCCCAGCTCCTCTTTGCTTTTGTAGGAAAAGGTAGGAAGCATTCAGTATCTCCTGCAGCTAATATTTAGAATGAGAAGCCAAGTTATCTTTTGAATGAAAAATATTTGGCCAGATTCAGCACTTCTTTTTTGATAATAATACATGTGTTTTTATTATTTGAATATTGAACATTATAGATTTAATCCATAATACTGTTCAGTTTAGCTTGGAATTTAGCTAAGTAAGATTTGAGTCTTATATATTCAATTTGAGTATGGGTGTATTTTTGACACAGAACTTAAAAGCTACCTTTAATGAAGAGTTTACGTTATGAAGTGATGTTTATTTTTTATTTTTTTTATGAGAAGTTGTGAGAGAGGTTGTGTGAAAAAGCAGGAAATGTCAAGAATACCTTAACAATACTGTCTTTTCCTACGTAGAACTACCTGGAAAGTTCTGTAGCTAACAGTTATAGGACTGCCAGTTGCAGGTATACTTATTCATAACACTTCAGTCAGCATTTTTGAAACTGCCTATAAATAGGCACACTATGTCTGGATTCAATTACACTAGACAACTGCTCAGTCACAAAATTAACTTTAAACTCCATATCCCTAGAAAAGGGAAATTCTTGCATTTTGTGGTAATTTCTCATTAGATAATTTATCTTGGTTATGTGATGTTCTGGAGTTTAAGAAATGAGTGTCAAGATGCATTTACTCTGTTATTCTTCCAATTTTGGCAGTATTATGGTGGAACAAGCAGTTGTCAGATTTCATAGAGCTCTTGAGAGAGTTCTGGAGGCCAGGTTATTTTATCATGTGTGTTTCTGGTGCCATTTTTTGTCCAACAGTGCAGTGCCCATTCTTTGTTTTAGACTGCAGCTATGTACCAGTGAGATCTAGTAGGAACAAGTCTCTCAAAAGCTCCCAGATCTTTTTGTAAGATCTTCTGATCCCAGCTAGAATAGCTAGCAGGAATTGGAGTAATAAAAATTCCTCCTTTGCTATATCTGCATAGGCAAGTATTGCATTCAGAAATTAAGGTGTGTATATATATATAAAAATCTGAGGGCATTACAAAAGTACGTAAGTGTTCTTGCCGTTTCATGTAGAGAGAAATTGCACCATCAGAAGTTGCAGTTACTTTTGAAAGACAAACCAGCTAAATGGGCAGAGATAGAAGCCAGTGCTGTTGTAACACACCTGTAATGTATCAGTTGTTCTGACTGTTCTCACTGCTTTTGAAATGCCTTGTGCCTCTTGATACTCTGTGTGCATATGTATGTTTGCTCTGCATTTCTTCTTAAAGTCCTCATAGGTGAACAGTATTTGCCCAGGCTTCCTTATGCTCTTTCACCCTGCCTGATAGTGATGTGTTACAGGCCTGCCCGCTCACCATCCAGGATTTAATTTAACTTTTCACAGGCTCTTAGTTTTTGCTTGCCTTCCCTGTTGGAAGTGGGTGAGAGATTTTCTTTCTCGAAGAGTTTTTAATGCTCTCATTGTGTGACCTACTCCTGGAAACTGCTCCTTATTAGCGGATGCCTGAAGCCACTGACATTAGCATCCCAGGCTTGTAATGAAAGGAGATTGCTGCCATGCAAAGGGAAGGGAGAGTGAAATGGAAAATTCCTCTCTGTGCCTCCCCTGGAAAGGCAGCCTTCTCATAATGAATCACCAGGAGAGGTCTTTGTGATGATGAATGGGGATCAGTGGGGGTGGCAGGAGAGAGTTGAAGGCAACAGGGAGTTATTCTCTAATTATTCTTTCCTGACAAGGTAGAACAACAGACGCACAGGGCTGTGCTTCAGACCACTGCCTCTCACACTCTGCTCGTTACAGAATCACCAGCACCCTTCATGTACTGCAGCTGCTCTTGGGTTATCACACCCTGAGACAGAGGCTTTAACTGTCACCTCCTGTTGTGGCAGAGACAAGATGGCTGCATTTTTTTGTGAAGTAATGGAGAGAAGGATACAGTGAAAGAAGTCTGCATGTGCTACACCTAGAAGTTGCACAATAAGCAGTCACAGTAGCTAGTAATTTAAGCATATGGGTATTAGGAACCTTGTGTAGTGAACTTGGAAGATTTCTATTGTTTCTGTTGGTTATGTGGTGAATGCCAAAAACCAAAAATAAATCCTCAACCTTTCATTTTTCCAACTCTTCTCACTGAATTGGCACTTCTTCCTATTCTGTTTCATCTGTTCTATATGATAGCCTTCCATATGAATGAATCCTGTTAAGCTTGCAGTAGAACAGACTTCATGTACTCATCAAACTTGCTGAGAGTTCAGGGTACTTAAGGCTGAATAAATATTGCATTCCGGTGATGACGGGCTGGTCACCATGATGCTGTCTTATAGAAAGGAACTTTACTGTTTTGGCAAATGGAAATTTTTCTGTTGCAGAATCCTCAAACTTCTTTGCTTTTGGGTCTTGGTGCAAACATAAATATGTGCATCAAAGTGCATTAATTGTGTGTTTTGCATTCTTGTGCCCTATGTGCGGATATGAGATTGCATCCAAGGAGGGAGAGGGTAGATATTGAAGTGCAGAAGGGGAATTGATAGTCCAGTCAAACTGGCCACATCCTGGCCAGTTATGAGAAGCATGGCATGTTATGATGGCCTGTCTCACTAGTTGGATGTGTAATATCTTCATATATTGTTATGGCAGTGAATTATTACAACTTTATGCAAAAACTTTCTGTGAGCTACTTGATATGTATAAGGTTAAGTAAAGTTTTCTTTGTGCAACGGCAGCAGGTTGTAGCATAGCCAGTTTTCAGAAATCTTGTTATTTGCACATAGGTCTAGTGAAAACCTAACCTGGTGATGAATGGGGCCCAGATTCATGAAGATCTGGCCTTCACACTCAGCACTAAACACTTTAAAAAACTGAACTTGGGATTGGAAAATTGGTCCTCATAAAGATTCACATAGAGCTTGTTTGTAAATTGTTTCAGTGGGCAGTGCTGGCAGAGCCATCCCTCTGGAGTTAATTGTTAACCTGTTTTGCTGACTACCCATTCTGCTGGTGCAATAGGACAAACCTAAACAGAGTGGGTCGTTCATTGACCAGATTGTCATCACTGATTTCCCTTAGGGGAGGAAATAAAAAGTTGTCTCCTTCATCTGTTTTCATTCTGAAATCTTAGGCTGGCTACAAAAGTCTCTTAAAGTCTCTACTGCCTGTTTCAGATTTCATTTTCAAGGGAGTGCCTTTTAATAGGAAATCTTAACAAGTTCAGGTGTTAGAAAGCATGAAGCTTTCCCGCTCTGTTTTAATGATTCAGCAGGGTACTTATGCAGATGATCAGAGGCACCATCAGGTTGAAGATAATGTCATGACTCCTGGCTTAAGTTAGGCATATGCCTTAAATACCTTAAATACTTGATTCAGATCTGGCTTGAAAAAATTATCAGGGATGATCAAAACATCAGGCTTTGCCAGAATCCGATCAAAGACCTGAGGACTCTCTGTTGTGTTGCTATTTTGTTTTATTAAATCAAAATTAAAAATATCTCCTGTTGCTGGGGTGTCTTAATCAGGTTAAGGAATACCAGATAATGATGGTGGTACTTGGACAGAGAGAGGAGGGAGCAGAAACAATAGAAAAGGAAAGAGGAGAATGGCCACCCACCAGAGATGTGTTGAAGGGATGTAAACAGCTGTGGTAGCATTCACACAACCCCTGGAACTGCTCTCATTCAAATAACTCGTCCCACTTGTGAGCAGTTACTGTCAGAGGGAGGAGGAGCCCGTCTTGGCTGTAGTTGCTGATCTGCAGTCTATGGCTAGGTAATGTTTTGTTTCAGGGACCTGCTCTGTGGGAGGCAGTGCTTGTGCAGAGGCTGTCTTTGCACTTGGCTTTAGCAGTAACGTAACCTCCAAGGAAAAAAATTGTCTCATTAGTTCTTGGCGAGGAGATGGTGTAAGCCAGAGCAGTCCACATGTGCACAGCGTGATCTTTGTCACACTGTACAATTTGTAATTGCTGATTACTTTTTGGCTTGAAAACCTATGTTGAAAACCTGCCTGTTACTCCCCAGTGCAAAACAGTAAGTTATCATCCTCCCTCATCTGCAGTCTAGTTCAGTTTGAGCACTGCAGGAGCGACTGTGAAGTGTCACTGTGAGTGAGGTTCATAATCTTAGGTCACATACAGCTCTCCAAAAATATGAAGTTGCTGAAGGATCATCCTTTAGTGAGATTCTGTGTGCGACTGCGTACACAATGTATTTCAGAGAAGTTTTTTCCTCTCACTTTTTATTTTGTCACTTTTTTGCCTTTCTTTCCTTCTGTTGTTTTCTTCAAATCTGCAAATCCACATCTTGAACAAACTGAAGAGCATGAACCTGCTAATCTCTGATATACTGGTGTCCTTGCCAAAGATAGGAGTGTGTAGGATTCTCTATTTCTGTACATTTCCAAGCACAGCCACCCCTGCTCTGTAGTAGGACGGTTGTACATAACAGGCCACTCTAAAAACAGCTGGCCTTACCCCACAGTCCTGCCAGAAGATGCTCTCACCTGTATGAATGGCAGCTATTAAGAGTGAATACTGACCAGATCAGCTGTAATTCCTGTGCTTTTTGGAAGCAGAATTCACCATAGAGAACAGTTGGCTCTTTATGCCGCTGTGCCGTATACAAACAAACCAAATGACTTTGTTGGAGAATGGTATACAGTTGTCTAGAACTCATGACTGATAAGTCAGAAGTCAAGAGCGAAGAAGCATTTCAGCACAGAATGAAGTGGAAGAAGACATCTTTCTGGAGATGTCTTCAGAGTCACAGTGATGATGACAGATTAGCTCTAGAGAATATGTTGTGTGAGAGTTTGTTTTAGCTTAAGGTTGGGATTCATGTGTGTGCTGTGTATCACAGCATTTCTGTTTTGATTAGAGGGAGTGTGTGGGAAACTCTTTGTACTAGCAGGCTGCATTATTAAGGTGTGATGATTCATACTGATAGACTTGGGCATCATTTGAACTGTAAAGCTTTTCTCAGGGGAAATCTGAGATAGCAAGGTAAATTAATGCTTTCTTTGCAGATTCATTATGCAAAATTATGCTTAATTAAAAAGAGTAGTTTGCTGTAGCTTAATCCAAAAGATCCAGAGCTCCCTGTAGGCTTGTTGAGATATCAGCAGGGTTGAAGAATACTGACAGCACTGGCGGGATTTGCTGGCAGCAATTCCTGGGAGAGTGAGAACTTCAGATCCATTTAAAGGGAAGGAAGGGCTAAGAGAAAACCCAGAGCCTGGAAACTCAAATAAAGTGTTTATGTAGGCATTCAGAGGGTACAGTCAGTGTGGAAGATTTTATTTACTTATTTGTTTGTCTGTTTGTTTTATCATTTATAAAATACGTAAGTAAAATGAGCCTTTTCTTCAGCATTCAGAATATCTGTAATTATAAGTTAGACTGTAGGAATCTGTCTAACTATGGAGAACATATGGGAGCAACTTACCAAGAACAAAGGGATTAACTTAAAGTGTTGCTGAACAGATCTGTTACCAGAAATCTCAGCTGAGTGCAAGTCTGGAATGCATCCGTTCCCCCAGTACTGGGGGATTGTAATTATTTATTTAAGAGGTATTCATGTGTTTACTGCTTTTACTGAAGCTGATGTTTGCTTTGTAGAGACCTACAGCTAGATATGGCCTCTTTGTGAAATCTTGGGCACAGCCATGCGTGAATGAGGCACGCTTTTCCTTCAGTGAGCCAACAGCCTAGATTCTAGGAAACCATTCCAAGTATGCTGTGCTGCACGTTTCACACAGAGGAAAAGATTATCAGATGCATACTTGTGCCTGTGTGGACAATCTTTTGACATGACAGAGGTACCATAGCACAGTCCACATGTGGATATTCTGAGAAATAAGCAGTTCATTTGATATAACGCAGCAGATTCTTTCTTTCAGATTCTTTATCACCATTTTTGCAACTGTCAGCTATTTCATTTACTGTTTATTAGGTGTTTTGCAAATGGCAGCATTTTGTAGTTTTGTCAGGCCTAGGGTTTTTGTTTATATTCAGCTTTCGTATTCTGCTGTTTCCCTTACTGTCTTTGGGACTCTTATCCAGTTCCGGAGCAAGGCTTCAGTATTTTCTGGCAGGAGTGTGCTCAGCTTGGAGCTGAAAGCCAGATGCTAACTAGGAATGTGGGAATTGCAGGTCTCCAGTTTTCACCTGTGCCTCATGTTCTGTTTCCCACTATGGAAGTTATTCCTCTCTTTTCCTTTACCACCTCTGATATAAATGTTACTCTTACTAAGACTATGACCAGGTTTTGATATTTTCTCTGTAGAAACTATCTCTTGCAATTGAGTACAGGAAATCTTCTGACATTAGTGAAGTGAACTTGCTAGTGAATGTTTATTTCTACAGTATTTCTAAATGAGTATTTCAGTCTGGTGTTGAAAAATTAGAGGAAAGAGATGGCCCTACACAGCAAAGGTAATTATGCATTATGATTCGAACCAAGTTGGTCACTGTCTCCAGTTGGTAAATGCTTGTGCCAGGTGCAGCAGCATTGATTCAATGGATAGAAGGGGAATGAAGCATTCCTTACTGGGATATGTCATTTTCTGGATATGTCTCATTCCCTGTGTCTCTTTCTAGGATTCCATGGTCTGATCTGTCCGTACAGGAACATTAGGAGATGAGATTCTGAAGCTAATTGTAAATAACATTATTTTTTTCTTGAACCTTCAAGACTGAAATGTAGGAGGAAACTTGACTATGTGCTTCAGTGTCTGATTTCTGTCTTTCCTGCTTTTCAGTACAATAGCACATGTCACATATGTTCTGCATGGCTTCTGTATGTTGTTAGGACTTGTGTTTCTGTCATCGCTCTGATATGCTGCTGGCCCTGAAGTCATGTTGTTATCTCCTTCATTTTGTTCCTTGGGGTTGTTATTTCTGCAGATTTTGGGTACCTGCATTTATGACATTTCTTGAGTGCATATCAGGGAGTGTATTTCAGTGCAAGTCAGTGGAGTGAAGTAATAGTTTGCCATTTGATGCAGTGATTTTGGCAGAGTTCTCTGAGCTTTAACCATAATAAGTGGATATTAAGGAGCAGCGTTGAAGTTTCCTTGTGTACTATGGAAAGATGTTTGCGTGAACCATGAGAATCTTATTTCTCAAGCTGTGCTGAGCTGAAGATGCTAAGCTTCACCTCCATTTCTTGTAGCTGGAGAGACAATGTAAGTGTTTTGGAGAGATTGAAAGCTTATTCTTGCCTCTGCCGCTGAGTTGAGGCTGCTTAATTGGCTTAATCAAAGCCGTGGGCTTTTTCCTACTATGTGCCTGAGTGCACTCTTTAAAAAAACATTTGGAAGACGGATGTGTTTTACTTTCTGTTCAGGTGAGATCCAACTGCAGTTGGTTTTCTGGATGCTGTTGTAGTTCAAATAATAAATACGTTACATTCATTATGTAGTATATGAATGCGGGTGTTTAATATTTGAAAAGCCTTCACTGAATTTACTTCTATCATGCTAACTGTAATCTATTACATTTTTCTGGGATAAACCTGTAACTTAATCTCAGGAATTAAGTATGAGGACTGTCTACTCATTGCTTAGTACTCCATTAGTGTGGTTTGTAAGTAGAGAAGTATAGCACTGCTAGTTAAATCATCCTGTTGTTTTTGTGGAGATTCAGAACTATACGTTTACCAGTTTGTTACACTACCTAACAATATGACTGCAGTAGCTACAGCTGTAGCTGTTGCAGAGATACTGACTGGCAATCACAGATGCCACAGAAGGGTCCTGCCCCAGCCAGGACAGGTAGAGATAAAGCACATCTCTTCATCTAACAGTGCTCAGGATTTCTGGGAGGAAAATTTTACTCCTTCTCATCAAGTGCCCAAGGCTTTAACCCTCTTTTATTGACGTGCTACAGAAGGATTCCTGGAGGCGTGCTTTTAAAAGAACCAGTCAGAGGTCGCTTGGGCAGTTCTTTGCTAATCCAAAAGCATTAAAAGGTACTTTCAGAAACCAGTCACCTTTTGAAAGTAGTTTGGGGATGAGGAGATGCTGCTGCTGAGTAGAGTAAAAGTGTGAGGTAGAGAAGAAGGTCATCTTTTGTGCGTTACAGGCAGTGTACGTTCAGGAGAACTGAGAGCTTGCATGCTGTTTCAGTGATAGGTCCACAGTGAGCTCATATATTCCAAGATCAAACTGTATACATGTACTGACAGCCTTTCTTCTTGCCTTTAGTCTGGTTTTAGATATTTTTAATTAAGAACCTCTCTTGGAGAAGTTAGATACTGTTCAGACATTAAGCTAGGTCAGTAGCCTCTCCCAGCAGGCAAGCAGGGCTTCCCACTGGTAAGCAGCTGCAGTGCCAAGCAGTGTCTTGCTGTGCAAAAGCTTGTGCTGCCCACCTCATTTCCCAAACATGAAAACCACGGATTGACACAGCTGCTCCAATCAGGTGTTAGGGTGGAAGGAAGCCTGATGATAAGTCCATTTCCTCTGTGGCTGTGCCAGTGCTTCTTCATGGAAAAATACGTCCACTCTGACGGTAATAAGGAAGCATCGTAAATCAGAATTACTATTAAAGCAGAACTGAGTTCAATTTGGCTGCGAGTCAGAGTGCAGTAGCTTTATACAAATGGAGAGCTTTCCTGTGAGATTGAGTTACTTTATATTAGAAAATTCCTTAATTTTTTTCAGTATAAATTTTTAAATTGGACGGTGAAGAAGTGGAGCTCTGTCTGATGTGCTTCTGCTGTGTGATACCCATGGATTTCGTTTCCTTAGGAATTGTCTCTTGCCACTTGAAAATATGCTTGGTTTTGTTTTGCAGTTCTTCTCTTGAAAGGGGATTTTTCAAAGGTTACAGCTTTTCAATATTTTTGAAATAAAGTTGTCTTTATTTCGAAGTCCATGAACTCAGGAGAGAGCTCTTTCGCTAGAAGAATATATCTGCTTTCTAGTTCTTATACCTTACTCCAGTCAGGAGAGCACTGAATGCACACACTGCAGAGGGGGATGCTGTAACCTTCTCCTTTATCTCACGTCAGCACCCTGAGACCTTGCCATTGCATTGCCCTTGTCTGCTAGAGATGTTGGGTAACAGTGTGAGCAGGCAAATGGAAATTAATAGGTGCTAAATTTGTTTTGACATGGATGAACTGTGTGATTCAGAGAGGAATAACTGCAGGCATAAAGCATTCAGGAAATACAGTGAAGCAGTCAAAACTCAGAAGCGTATGTAGATGTCAGCATCTCTGTCAAGTTTTGATAACAGATACTGTTGCTGAAAATGAAAATGGGCAAGGTTTTTCATAACTGAAGGTTTGTTGGACACATTGAGGGCAGGATTCAGAGCTAACTAGGCTTAATTAGTTGGTTCTATCTTTGTAGTACAGACAGCAGCAGCTGGACCAAATGTAACTGGTGAAACTCTGGAGAGTGGCATGGAAACTCTACAGATACTCTGCAGCAGATGAATCCTGGAGGAGCATTTTTGAAAATAGCCATGTCAGAAGTCTGCCGAATGCTTCTCTGGTAATCCAAGAGCATTAACAGGTACTTCCAGAAAGCAGTCACTCTACAGATTCAGTGCAGTAGGGGTGAACTGTCAGTCTGTGTCTTCAGGTATGAGTTCTCTACTCTGAGCTTAACAGGTTATTTCTGTGAATTGTTTCTCTTTCATTATGAACTCAATTGAGTCATGAAGACATTTTAAGGAGTATGAAGATTACTGAATTATAAATGATTTCTACAAAATATGTTGTTGCACATTATCAGGGCAGATGCCCATTTTGGGCCAACCACTGTGAAAACTTAAAAGATTCATTTGGAGAACAGGTAAGTATTCAGACTGGCCCAGTGTTTTCACTGGCAATGTGATAACAAAGGTAAACACTGCTATTATTGTTAAAGATATAACCATTTTTAAGAGGAAAATAATTCTTAGGGAATAATTCTGAGGGAGAACATAATGAAAAATGGATCAGTTTTTGTTTGGGGGAGGGAAGGGGTTGGTGGCTTTTCTCCTTTTGTTGTGTTTTTTTGGCTTCCTTTCGTTTCTCTTTCTCCCTTCCTTTTCAGTTCCTGGCACTTAACCCTTCCTAGAGAAGATTAATGTGACAGTTGTTCTACTCACAACAGCTCCTTATAATGATGATTTCTGTTCTCAAGTGTCTCAAGCCAAAACTATCTCAGGTTTACAGAGGATCACTACTTTTCAGGATTGGAGTCACCGTCTTGAGACAGACATTAATATAATGATGGTTGATGAGTACTGTAAGTGCTGTCAGCAGGCTGTACTGAATTTGTCCAGGTGGAAGGTTTCTTGTGGATACTGTACACTGTACCACTGTTAGAAGGTAGCTGCAAGTTAAAGTAGTCCCTACTAGAGCACTGTTTCCCTAAAAGGAATCTGTTCAGATGAAGCATATCATAAAAAGAGATGAAAACATTCTTTTGGGGTTTTTGTCTGTTTTTCGGAAATGACATATTAAGTGGGATTCCCCTGAATAGGAATCTCCCTGTCTGTGTAGCAGCTAGTAGAAGGTAACTCCCAGAACAATATGGCACAGTATAGAAGTTTACTAATTATTATTACAGTACCATCTGTAGACTTTTCAAAAGCAATTGATATATTATAGTGGCATGGAATTTCCTCCATCAGTTCTTCAGATAAGATTCTCAAGTTTTGGTTACTTCTGTCTCTCACAGTTGTTCAATTTTGTTAGATTTAAAATTACTGTTCCTCCTCAAATCATTGCCATTGTTGGGGTTTTTTTTAGACCCATTTGTTGTCTTCATGCCCTTCCGGCTGCATGGCCACAGACAGTACAGTTTTGTTTTTTCCCTCCCTTCCTTCTTTTTTTTCCTTGTGTCCCTGTCACAGATAACACCGTGACAGCCTCCATGCCAGGCACAATCTGTGCGCACACACAGATGCACACCTGGGACAACAGAGCACAGAGTGGTACTGGAGGAAACCGGTGGGAAATGGGGATAGGCAGGATGAGCTACAGGGCTGTACAAACTCTGCTTCCTGCGATACCAGCTTAGAGTGGGGTGAGTGTGTACACTGCATAATGTTTAACTAGCTCATATTTTGTTTCTCTGAACCCGTTTAAAACATCAGGGGACTGAAGGCTTTAGTTAAAATAAAGGGAGCCTGACAACCTGCTGATATGTTGCACCCGATTGCTGGGGGAAAACTGCCACACTGTCTGTTTCTTAGAGCCATCAGTACGTCACCAAAAATACCAGTACCAAGGAGAGGTCGAGGCCCCGGTTTCTCTTCAAGCAACCTTTGAGTATGTATCTTGTGACATCATGCCTTCACAAAGAAGAAACTGTATCTTGCCATGTTTGCTGCCTGCCAGAGCAAACTTGCCCTCCCTGCCCTCACATACATTAATATTGGTAGTTGTTTCTGAGTCTCTGGAGCTCTGCACCTCGTGGCCCAGAGCAGCAGAGCAGAGGAGGACAGCTGCAGATGAGCTCTGGCAGATAGTGAACGTGACAGGAGGCAATTTCTTCTGCACAACGGTGTGGTGCCATTGCCTCATCTCTTGGATCAGGCAGCAAAGAGCTGGAAATGAACAGGAGGATGAGAATGTAAAAGGACGGGAGAAAAGAAACAGGGTCAGGAGCTGGGAGTAAAAGGTTGATTGCTTGGTTGTGCTCTCCCCAGGCAGGAGCCGTGAGCAAGCAGAAATAAATTGTGTTTGTGAATAGAAGATAGATGTGGTCTGTCCGTGCTTACTGAGCAGTTTAATGAGGGTTTAGAAAGTGACATCGGTGGATGGAGATACTTGCTCTCATTTTAATATTTGTTTTTCTTTACACATCATTAGAAAAAATGTTGCTCTGGATTTTCAACCAGGGAACGAGTACAGAGGAGAGGGATCAGCTGGCTGCTCTGTCTCTGATTACTGTATTTTAACCAAGCTTGTATGGACTTAGTGCTCTCATTAGAGAAACCAGATAAGCAAGTCACAAGCTCAACTTGTCTGCCGTCGCCTCAGATGAAGGGAGCAGTGTGACTGTTGGAATGGCTGTGCTGGTGCCCCTTGCTTGTTTTTAGTTTTATATTTTCAGGTACAAAAATGTCATTACATGGATGCGCAGCAGTACTTGTTGTGGCTCACTGCTTGTGCTTGTTGAAATGTTGGCAGAGTTACACAAATTTCTTTTCTTTGTTAGCATGCGGAAGGTCTGAGCTGCAGCAAACATACAGGGCTTGGACGTGTCCAGGATGTGATGGAGCCTTAGGGCAGGAACTGAAAGGTGGTGCTGTGCTGGGCCTGAGCTGCTGCCCAGGGAGAACCATGAAGTGAGGGTTGCACGAGGGAGAGCGTATTGTTCTTCTTTAGGCAGCTGGCTAATCTTTGTGAGTTTGGAAGGCCTCAGTCAGGAGGCATAGATGGAGTAGTGATGGCAACGTGTGGCTGACAGACTGCCCTGCTGCTTTATGACAATTAAGAAAATACCACAGGAGTTAATTAATTAATTTATTTTTTAAATGAGCTCAGTGTTACAGGCACAAGGGGTGTGTCAGCAGCTGCAGGGAAGAGCTCTGAATTCGTAGTTCCTAAAGTAAAACGTTCCTGATTGCCTAATATTTATCTCAAGAAAATTGGTCTCTGGTGCCAGTGAAAACAGTCTCTGGGTTCAGCAGGTCCTGAGGCAAAGAAACTTTATTATGTTTTGGGCAGGATCTGTCAAACACTGCCAGGTGCAGTGCTATATATACCTAACCCGAATCTTTGGGGCAGATGGGTGCCTAAACTTTAAAGCATGCAGCTGAGGAAGGCCATGATAACAGCTTGTTCTTCATCAAAAGTCTGAGATCACAGCAGCAACGCAGAGCTGGAAGATCAAGAGGAGTCTGGGGCCCTGAAACAAACTGGAGGGTAAGACAAAAAGTGCAGATGAGGAACTTGGAGAGCCACTTGAGGAGGAAAAGATCAGGGGAAGAGGAAGAGGAAATAAAACTCCCCATGCAGAGGATGGGGAGTTGTACTCTCATCTCATGTGCTGCAAGAAGAGCATCCAGCTCCAAAGCTCACACACCATGGGCAAGAGAAAGGAAAATTCCAGTTCTGAATTTGCAGCCAGAATTCAGGAACCAGAGGAGTGAGCTCAGGAGGTTGTACCTTGCAGGTAAGGCTGCCCGTACTTAGGTACTGTGCCTATAAAATTGCTGGTAGGGTCTGTTCAGGGGCTTTGGTTCAGTTGGTGTCAGTGTGGGCTAGGCTGGGAGCTCTGCAGCAAGACTGCAGTGTGCTGAGATGCAAGGCTCCGGGAGCATTGTGTTACCCTGTTGTTGCCCTGGGTTAGCATCAGTGCAGGTGCACTTTTCAAGTCCTCATCCATGTGACTGTTGTGATGCTGGACCTGCTCTTTAGAGTAGGAGGGGTTGTGGGTGGGGATGGAGGAGCAGAAGGTGAGCAGTGACACTGCCAAGAGCATGGAGCTCTGTAGCCGAGCTATGTTTAACCCTTTCCATTTCTGTCTAGCCCTCTAACCACCTGTTCAAGTATAATGGTGAAGGCATCCTTTGATGCACTACATACTTTTTCTGCCTGTTTTATGTTGGTATTAATGAAATGATTTTTCAAGCCCCACTTGCATATCTTCATTTGGAAAACAAATTAATCTGCTCTGATAAAAGCTGGCAGAGGAGCTCACAGCAAGCTTCACAGCGAGCACGTTTGTGTGCTGACACACAACTGAGCTGCCAGAATGCTGAGGTTTCACCACACCTCACAAAACGGCCTCCTGCTCCTTATGGGTAATTAAATGTCACTTGGTTTTAGCAGTCAGCCTTCAGTGATGGAGTTCAGCCAAATAAAATATCTTTTGTGCAAGCAGGATGGAACTTGTGGCATATGACAGGAGGGTGACTAATTGCTCACAGTTTAATAACATCTCTAACTGTGCAGTAAAGGTGTCTGGCTTCTATGTAAATTGTTGTACACCATAGAACTGTTGGGTTTAATATTAGTGAGCAGTTTTAGTGTTTCAGAGGCTTGTTTATGCAGTCCAAGGCACAGTGATTGAAAGGATCCCCTAGATCATAATGTGAATCATAGGTATTTGATGTTGAATCATAGAATGCCTTAGGTTGGAAGGGACCTTAACGCCCCCCAGCCCCACCCCGTGCCGTGGGCTGGGTGCTGCCCACCAGCTCAGGCTGCCCAGGGCCCATCCATCCTGGCTGTGGGCACCTCCTGCTTGTAAGCTCCTTTCAAGTACTGGAAGGCTGCAGTGAGGTCACCTGGAACCCTCTCTGAGCTCAGCTTGCCCTAGCCCTGGCTTTTGGTGACTGGTTTTGTGTTTGCTGGGTGTTTGTACACACAGATCTGCAGAGAGCATTCTGCAAAGCAGCCATGCCAAGGCAGCTGTGCCAGCTGAGAGGCAACCTGCACAGCCATGGGGGGCTTGGCAGGGCATTGCTGAAGGAAGGGGGTGCTTTACTGCCCGTGTCACACCAGTGTGTCCTCAGAGAGCACTCTTTCCCATGGCCTGAATGAGGACTGTGAATGCAGTGCCATCAGTGTGACTGAGTATGTGCTGTACCTCAGCTTCACAGGCTTTTGCCAAACACAAACAGAAGCAAAAGGATTCTGGATGAAAGTCGGAAGTGAAACACTGGGCTGCTGAAGTGTGCAGTGAGGAGAACACTGGGAGAAGAAGGTGAAGGATTCCTGGCCTCAGTAGGAGGTAAGATGTCACAAAATAGGAAAGTAACAACAATTATTGGAGAAGGGCCATAGTAACTGCTGTTGGAAGGAAAGCAGGATTTGGCTGTGGGACACCAAGAGGGGCATCCTTATTCTGTGTGCTGGATAAATACCTGGCTTGCATTCTCAGGCACTTAATAGTGACCTCAGCCAATGTCCCCTTTGCTCTCAGGATGAGGTTAGTGGCTGTGCTACCTCCAGAAGGATGGCTTGAGAGCAGTGGAGACTTGTTCCTGGGTCTTGGGGAGTCCTGTAATGGCTGAATTACAGGGAAATAAACAGTAAAGGGATAAAAGTACCACAGAATGAGGTTAAACATTACTAACAGCAAAGAAAGAGTTGGTCAATTCTTAACAGATACTGTAAAGTAATGTGAGAAGTGTGACTGGGAATGCCCCATGTACAGAACAGAGAATGATTTCTTTTTACCCAGACAGCACAGGTTCTCCTGGCTCTGTTGCTGGACATGTTCTGAAGAACACCAGGGGTAGAGTTACACTGCCCACGTGTAAGCATGATGCATCTGTCCCTTCTATTGCAGTCATTTGGATGTCAGCAAATGCAGTATGTGACAGTGCCACTGATCACAGTTTCTGCCATTTGTTAACCTTTCTTAAACCTTTGTTGGGGAAAAGGTTTTACCATGGTTCTTTAACACAGCGTTAGAAGCTGTCAAAGGGTTATACAGGTAGCTGTTTTCACATTGTGTGCATTCCTTCCACTGCCTATGTATACAAAAGCAGGCTTTTGTTTTTTGGCATCTATTTATTAAGGTCTGAACAGGAAAGGCAGTGATGAACTATTCCATAAGACCACCTCAGGCCCTATTTGGATCTTTTTTTTTTGAGGTTTTGCATGGAAATGGCAGCGTCTGCTGTGTCCCAGCTGGCACGGTCACCTGGAGGAGCAGCATCACCCCAGCAACCCCTCACACCTCATCTCTTCAGAAACACCGGCTGAGCGTGGGAGGGAAGGGGACAACATGGTGGCACCACAGAGCCAGAGCAGAGGTGAGTGACTTACAGCCACAGCAGCTCTTCCAGTGCCAGACTCACAAGGGCTGCCCCATTTCAGTGCTCACAGTGCTGTGCTGTGTTACTTGTTCCATTGTGAAAGCAGGGTGCACAAAATAACTCATAAACACCAAGATGCCAACTCCTCCCCTTGGCATCTGAGTACTTCTGTTTGCCACCTAAATTCGTTCAAATTTGGGGTCCTAAGACAAATAGGGTTTTGCCCACTTACAAAGGGGCCTCATTAAATAGACCTTTACAACCAGCCAGTATCAGTGCTGTCCTAATATGCTGTATGAGGAACAGATCAAGATGTGCTCACTTTGTTAGGTGCCCCAGAATGTGACTATTTGTGCAGCAACCATTTCTAAAACACTTCATATTTGGAAAACGCTTAATTTATCTGTAAGACTGTCCTAGAAGCTAGGCTGAAAGCTGTAACTCTTCCTTTGGAGTAATGTATATACCACTCAGAGTTAAATGCACTTTTAATTTCCGATTTGATAGTGGTTACGTGTTTTACTACCACATTTTGTTTGAATTGTCATCTCTTGGTCCATTTCATCACTGTAACGAGACTTTTGATCCAGAAATGAAAACAAGATATTCCCGTTGGTATCAAGTAACAGCCTTCTTTACTGATAACTTTAAAATAAAGACAAGTCATTTCCACTATTCACAGATATTTCTGGCGTATTGCAAAAGGGAAGGTGGATCATGGCCACAGTCACAGCAAAGTAGTTTCCAGAGTTATATGTGGTTTTCTGCCATTTCAAAATGTTTGATGATGCATTTGTGCAGGAGAATATCTTTGTTTGCTCAGATGAGCTTCTGCTGTACATAGTGCTGATGGCATCCTAAGGGACAAAGTGAAAAATATTCTTACAATGGTACTTTGTGAGAAACAGGCACCTGGAGTGGGGCCTCTCATGGCTGCAGGCTTTCTGCAACGTTTGACTTTGTTTTAATGACACTTCTGTACAAAGCTGACGTGTTTTACACAATGTAAGTATTTAGAAGGTCTGAGGTCTATTTTTGCTACGTATATATTTTTGAAGCTTTAAGGCTGTGCCACTAAGGACACTTTATCCATCTTTTGTCATTTTCTGAAATGTCACTGTTGTCAAATTTAGAATGGTTAATGGCAGTGATGATGTTCCTCATCTAAAAAGCCTCAACTGAGTGCAGGAGTTCCCTGGGAAACTGCAGACCACATCCGTGATACAGAACTATGAAAATTATCCAAACTTCAGATAAATATTTAGTGCCAGCTAGAGCTAATATTTGTTCTAGTTCTAAACAGTTAGATGTTTATTATATACAGAACGCTTGGGTAGAAAATGGATATTATACAAAGGTGACTGAAGGCATTTCACGGTCAGAATTATTTGTACAGCAGTATGACAGCTGCCCTCTTTGCTCCTGCAGAGGCTCGTGCCCTGTACGGAAGGGAACGCTCCTGGTGGCTCCAGGGGCACGATGGTACTGCAGCTGTGCCTGAGCTGCTGCCAGGACCGGGGTCCCGCAGGGCTGCCTCCTGAGCTAAAGGCGGACCTGTGCAGCATGACCAGGTGCCCGTTTACATCAGGTCAGGGTTTGGTCTGTTGCCTTCAGCACGTTACAGCACGAAAACGGTAGTGGCACTTTTCAATGAGCACCATTGGCTGACTTTGGTAACCTGTTTCTTGGCACGAGCAGCGGGATCCCGCAGTGTGCTGAGCTCCTCTCCTGTGCAGTAACAAAGCACAGACTGCTAATTATCTTGCAACTAGAGTCTGTAAATATTAAAAACATAAATATGTTAATAACCATACACATATACACAAAACACAGCAGTAGCAATATTACAGGATGCAGTGCCTACTCTATATAACTGCTTTTTGATACAGGTGCAAGGCCAAAATAAATGCTATTTAATAAGGAGCAACTCTTCTTCAAAGGTCAGTGGCGGTGAGCCAGAGTTCTGGTCCAGGCTTCGGACAGCTCTGAAGTCAGATCAAATCTCATTAACGGAAGAAAAGCACTATGGGAAAATAATGAATAACTGTTAATACTAAGACTTTCAGAGACACAGATTTCATACTTCTTGTAATTAATTCTCCCTTTTTCACAAGTGCTCTTCGGGTGAGTACTTGGCTTTAGCAGGGGATGAAGTTACTACATACAAAACACCATTTAGAGGCAAGGATTAATAGAAGCAACCAGCGCTGATTTAGAGTTCCCGAATTGCAGGAGGAGCTGCTCTTGTTTTTAATTGAAGGTTCAGCGAGATTGCACTTAGCAGACCACTAAGAAGTTGTCACTCTGTTTTTGCTTTTCATGCAGTTCTGTTTCAAAGCTCGGTAAGAATAGCACGAGAAGGGCAGGAGGAGCTGGCTGTGCTACTCCACTCTCTTTGCTAATGCTCTTCAGAGCAGCGTCCTCTTTTCAACATTACGTCATCCAGTCCAACATCCCCAGTTCTTCCTTTCCCTTTCTCCCCTTTGAAAATAACCTGGAAAAAACAAAAAGAAACAATTGGTGTACAAAAACAAAGTGAAAGAATCTTTGGTTAGGAGCGCAACCACATAGCAGTAAGAACACAAATGCATTAGAAAGCTCAGCTAGTCTTTACTGACTCCAGCCTATCTATTGTGCTCAGAATTACAGTTGTTTTTCTGATCCTCTTCTTCTCTTTGTCAGGATCCCCATGGAGTGCCAGCAGTTCAGGACTGAGTTACGGTACAAATCGAGGTATTGGTTGAAGCTGTGCTCCAGGTGCCACTGCCAAGGTAAGAATTTCCACACGTGAGATTCTGTGGTGCTTTCTCTAGCCCTGTGCTGCACTGTTCTCGTTGTCCCTCACAGCAAATGTGAAATCCTGTCTGTTCTAACAAAAAGTGCTGTCTAACAGAGGAGCTTTCCATTCCTGAAACACCTGAACGCTGACTTCATCCACACGCATAGCTGGAACTAGAAACACCCATCCTGTATGTGCTATGACTTTGCAGGAGCTAGAACTAGTCCTCCAAAAACAGTGGTGAAAAACACAAAGCTAATTCATTAGGAAGCGTGGTAAAGTAGTCCAGCCTTCACTTAATTCTCCTTAAGTTTCCACCAGGCACCCCAAAAGCACTAGTGGTCAGTTGCTGTCGTTTATTAAATAGATAGAAATGAAGTGTCACTATTTCCTGTCTTCTCTGCAGCTGGGCCCTTCCCTGCTTACCTCAAGTTTGCTCTCATTCCCTGATCCTCAGGATGGATGACACAAGGGTGCAAAGGGAACTGTTGCTCTTGTTTAAAAGAGAGGGTCTCTATATAAATCGTTTACTTAGAAAAATGAACATGTGTTAATAATATGCACTTATATAAAGAGCTGCTTTTAAAAAGAGACCTTAGAAAGCACCCTACCTCTGCAGATCAGGGTGTTAAACTTACGCTGTTCTTGTATTCTTTTTGCTAAGTATATTGTTCCCCTGCTACAAATGTCTGCATTCTCAGGCTGGCATTCATTTACAGCCAGCAGAACACTGGGCATTGTTTTGATTACTGCTGAAGCGAGGTCTTCAGAAAGTTACCTGTAGTCATTTCAGCCTTAATTTTAGGACCATTATAATGTGCGTGCTGTAGCCTGCTCCACCCTTAAAGCTTCCATACCCCTTCTTCTGATCTGAAATAGAAACTACCTTCAGAGAAAGCAGGAGTTGAAGAAGTTGCTGAGCTGTTGATGCATCACTCCAACCAGCCAGTGCTTCTAAGCAATCCAGGTACTAAAAGATGCTGCTTTTGATCACATTAACCAATCCTGTGTTATTGACATACTTAGATTTACCTCCTTATCCAGATCAGCAGCAGTTCAGCTGAAGAGCATAAAACCGTGGGCAACTGCACAGGTAAGCAGTGCACTGTCAGAACTGAATCTGCACCACCCTTTCCCTGTCTAAGCAGTCATTAATTCACAGGGGATGACTTTTCCTATTTCACTGGAGCTGTATTTGTTGAAAAGCATTTTTCATGAGCCATCCTGACACAGGCTACCTGGAAATCCCCTGGCAGTATGCTGCTGTCCTTCTGGTTCCTCTCACCTGTGTAGGTAGTAATAACAAAGTGCAAGGCCAGACGAGGCTGCTGTACAGGCTACTGCAGAGGTCTCCATCTGTCTATGGCTGTGAGTGCTACGAGTTGCTTGGTTTTGGTTTGCTGTGTGTTGGTTGTTGTTTTTTTTCCACAGAACTAATTACAATTGTGATTCCACTGTGTTAAGGATAAATATTGAAGTAAGAAAGACTCTGAAAGTGGACCCTGAAGGCAAATAATCAAGTGCTACACGACCTAACGTCTTCAGATTTTCATGGGGGAAAAAGAAAAGCACAGGCCATGCAGTTGTACTCACACTCTTGATGCCCGGTCCTCGCAGAGTTATGTGTGTCTGCCTCCAGCCATGCCCACCGTTCCTTCCCCACACAGCTGGTCCGTGAGCACCACTTCTCCGCACGAAGACTTGGAGGGCACCCAAATGCAGCCCAGGCACCTTATGTCTGAACGACAGGCACAAGTCCCCAGCTTGAGTCGCGTGGCCCAGTGGCAGAATAAGATGTGCAGCTTTTTCCACTGTGCCTTTCGCTTCAGAGATTGTAAGATATTGTCCCCCTGCAAAAGAAAAAGTGATTCCTTTGTTACAGTTCTGCTTTTTACAATTCTAGGACCAAATGTGTAAGCGCAGTGGGAGAAACACAACAGGGCTCCACAAGGTCAGCGAGTCTTCAATAAAGCGTATTAGAGCTGGAACGTGCACCTCCCTCCCACAAGGTAAGATTTGCAGTGCTGGTCCTCTGTCTACATTGTGTACCACGTTAGGTCCTTCCTATCACTGTTTTTTACAAATGTATCTTTCGAAAATGAAGTTCATTTATCTCTTCATTTAAGACATCCCTTAGGTGACTATGTGGGTTTTAAATTGCCAAAGAATTCTCAGCTACAATATAGATCTATGCATATGGTAAGCTGCTGGTTTTGCCGTTACATGAAGGCCTGCGTAAGTGTTCCAATACAACTGACTGAAGAAGAGAAAAGGAAGACAAGGAACTTGAGAGAAAGAAGTGGGAATTTGAAAAAACAGAAAGGAGAGAAGAAAGAAGAATAAGAAGGTAGCAAGAGGAAGGGAGACTGAAGATAGTAAAGAAAAGAGAGAGGAGAGAGAGAGAGAAGAGAGAGAGAGAGAAGAGAGAGAGGAGAGGACAGAGAAAGAAGAGGGGAGAGGGGGAGAGAGAGAGAAGAGAGAGAAAGGAAAAAGTGAGAAAAGAAAAGGAGAGAGGAGAGAGAAAAGGGAAAATTCTAGAGAAAAGAGAAAAAGAGAGAAGAAAAAAGGGAAAAAGCGAGGGAATAAGTGAGGAGAGAGCAAAGAGAGAAAAGGGAGGCGATAGAAAAGAGAGAAAGGGGAGGAAAGAGAAAAGGTGAGAGAAGAGAGAAAAGGAAAGGGGAGCAAAGAGGAAAGACAAGAAAAAAGCAAGAAAAGGAGAGACATAGGGAGAGAGAAAGAAAAGAAGGGGAAGAGTAGAGAAAGAGAGGGGAAAGGAAAAGAGGGGAAAGGGGAAAGGAAAAGAGGGGAAAGGGGAAAGGAAAAGAGGGGAAAGGGGGAAGGAAAAGAGGGGAAAGTGGAAAAGAAAAGAGGGGAAAGGGTGAAAAGAGAAAGGGAGCGAGAAAAGAGAGAAAAGAAAGAAAAGGGAAAGGGAGGGAGAAAAGAGAAAAGTGAGAAAAGAGAGAAAAGAGAAAG
>VXAB01009297.1:0-18061 GCA_013399175.1 Odontophorus gujanensis | reverse complement strand
AATAGGTTTTTCTTTCTTTTTTTTTTTTTTTTTTTAATACTGAAATAACTTCAGTGACATCCATGGAATAATTTCTAAGAGCTTAGGGGAATTAGGATCTTTGTTTCTTATTTATGATTCTTAATTACAATAACATTTGTACTTATTTATGATTCTTTCACAGAGCCCCATGTAATTGATTGTTGTCTTTGGTTGTTGTGATATTAAATTACAAAAACTTTCCCATAAAAGTGTCAAAAACCTCATGTCATTCAAGCTACATTAATGAAATAAATTCTTGTTATTTTATACATTTCTATACTGTGATTCTGTGATTTAATAGAGTAATTGACATACTTACAGATTTTTCAGATTTTGTCCCACACTCCCTCCCAAAAAAAAAAAAAAAAAATTTTTGGTAAGACTTGAATTTATTTATGGAACTTTAAATTCTTTCGTAAGCCGCACAATTCTTCTACCATGACAAAGAGAAATCATTTGCAGTGGGTTTGTAAAGCTCTTTAATGTGATTAATGAAATACAGATATTATACTGAATGTGATACAAGTTATTTAAGATCTATTTGAAAAGAAATAATCTGCTACAATATGTCAGCTAAGAAAAATATCTTAAAAGCCTCAAACATGTTTAACAAGCAGTGGCAAATGACAATGCTTTGTATACAACTATGGGATAAAAAACGAATTACTGGAGGTGCACTTTGACTTCAACAAGGCGTCTGGCACTACTTTCCCTTACATCTTTGTGGGTAGGTATGGGAAGTGCGCGATAGACAAGTAGACAGAGAGGTGGATTTAGAATTGCCTGACTGTCAGAGCTCAGAGGGTTGTAATCAGCAGCACAGACTCTAGTTGGAGTATGATCAAAGAGGGATCTTATAATTGCTTACAGATACCTAATTGACAGAAGTCAGCAGGACAGGGGAAAGCTTCTGCTGTTGATGCCCAGTGACAGGACAAGGGACAATAGGCATAAACCGAAACACAGGAAGTTCCATGAGAACATGAGAAAAACTTCTTTACTTTGAGAGTCACAGAGCACTGGAGTGGGACACCCAGAGAGGTTGTGGAACCTTCTTCTCTTCAGATATTCAAAACCCACCTGGATACTTTCCTGCGTAGAGAACTGTAGAGAACCACTGTAGAGAACCTGCTTACAAGTGGGTTGGACTAGATGATCTCCAGAGGTCCCTTCCAATCAAACTACACTACATGTATGTGTGTGTGGATGCATGAAGTATGCTTACATAGTTCAGCTGACAAACCAGTTTTCAGGGTCTGTAAGATGGATTCTTAGACAATGAAGGTACAGGTCAAAAGCAGGAGTGTATATTTTTAACAATGAAAAACAAGGTGGAAAAAAAATACTGTAAAGAAATATTTTCTTGATGTTTTTTTTTATCAAATACATGCCTGCTAAAGTCATTAATGAGCAATGTTTTCTGTCCACAAAGAAATCTTGATTACAGTTTAAATGCGGTCATGAAGAAAAACAGTACTTTGAACTAACACTAAGTTAAATAAACGTTGTTTCTGAAACCATATTTTAACTCATACAAATAACATTGAATCATGTCATTACTGGAATTTCCTAGTTTGTTGGCTTATAATACGTATATTATTAAAATCAATTCGAGGTTAGATTTTCTAACTTCAGGATAATAGTATCACGTGTACAGAAGCTCTGTTCAGATTTGAGCATTATGAACTACACCCTGTGTTCAGGGAAAACATCTGAAAATGAAATGAAAGGAAATGTAAAAGTATAATATAAAAGTATACAAATATTATACATGTAAAAGTATGCAATATTAAAAGATGAAAACATAAAATATTTTTTTGAAAGTGTTTGGAATTCCAGAGTATGAATTTCATTCAGTTTCAGAGTCTGTATATTTTCTTGTAACCTTCATTTGATATTTCTACATCATGATAAAATTACCTTTGGGTTTTGGTACAACAGTTTTGTGATATAAGCAACTAATAAAAAGACTGAGTAAAGGCGATGAAACAATCAGGAGTCATTAATGTTGGATGACTCATCCTCCTGAAACTATGGGTTTTTGACTGGGCCATTGATTTTGAATGACATTCTGTATAAAAGTTGGAGGTTGGAGTGGAGTCTGTGATTTCCCTGGTGGAAACATTTAGGGATATTGTGTTCTAAACAAAGGGTAGATCATTATGACATAGAGTAAAGCAGGTCAAGATTCTGAAGAGAAATCAGCTCGGTTAATGATTTTGACTTTTTCTTGGATTGGCATCTTTCCATCACCATAAAAGCTGAAAGCACCTGAGATTAAGATAAGTTTTTACAAGTGAATTCTCAATGTCTTTCTATTAATTGCACTTGAAGGATTTAACTGGAACCAGAATCACTGGGAAAAGTGTCTGAACAGTTGAGGGCTCAGTAAGGTTTTAAGACTCCTCCACAGGTTCAAAATGGCAAAGAATTCAAGAAGCTAGACTTTTGACAAAGGAAATCTTAAAAACAAGAATGCAAAAACTCATCAGCAAAAGTATACAATAAGTGGATGGACACCCAGCAAACTGAATTCTATCAGGACAAAGATATGAAGTAATGTCAGAAGTATAGAAATAGGGGTTCATGTAATACTAAGGAGATCTATTTCTTTCCATGAGAGAAGTACATTTTAGTTTAGATTTCTCTCTCTTTCTCTCTCTCTTTCTCTTTCTCTTTCTCTTTCTCTTTCTCTTTCTCTTTCTCTTTCTCTTTCTCTTTCTCTTTCTCTTTCTCTTTCTCTATCTTTCTCTTTCTCTTTTTCCTTTTTTTAGCAGCACTGTCACAACAATTTGCACTGGCAGGGATGTGTACCTTGCCTGCAGATTCACAACCAACTGAAGTGCTCTTGGTCTCTACCGGTATGCTGGTGCTCACCCAACAGCTAAAACAGCTCCCCCTTCATAGAAGTCCCCAGAGACATCTGATGCAGACACTCAGAACTGGTAAGAAAGAAGACTTCAGTTCAGATGGTTGGTTGCACTGAGTGCTTTGAACCTCTTCCTACTGATGAAGTAAGTACTTGCAAAAGATACACATATGTGAGTGGTATTTCACAAGTGAATGACATGCAAAAGTCAGTTAAGAGACTGTAGTACTAAAGATGGTGGGAGGGAGATAGATAGGTTTTAAAATAATTGTATTACAGCAGCAAACAACACTGAGGAGGCATCTTGGTCCCTGGTGACTCACAAAAGCAGGGCTTCAGTTTAGTCCCTAATCTCCAGCTTCACTATCAGAAACGTATACAAGGCTCTTACTCCCATCCAGCAAGACCTGGACAGACTGGAGAGTTGGGAAGAGAGGAACTAAATGAAGTTCAACAAGCGCTAGTGTAGAGCCCTACACTTGGAGAGGAATAACCCAGATATCAGTACAGATTAGGAGCTATCCTAATAGAAAGGAAATCTGTGAGAAGGACTTAGATGTCCTGGTGGACTACAGGTTGACCATAAGCCAGCATCATGCCCTTGTGGCAAAGAAGGCCAATGGTATCCTTGGGTGCATCAGAAAGAAAGTGTCCAGCAAGACAAGGGAGGTTATCCTCCCCCTCTACTGTGGCTTGGTGAGGAATGCAACACCTGGAATGCTGTGTCCAGTTCTTGGCTTCCCCAGAAATACAGGAAACTGCAAAAGAGAGATTCCAGTGGAGGGCCACAAGTTAATTAGTGGCATGGAGTATCTCCCTTATGAGGAAAGGCTGAAAGACCTGTGACTGTTCGGCATGAGGAAGAGAAGACTGGTTCTTATTAATGCCTATAATTACCTAATGGGTGAAAGTCAAGTGGATGGGGCCAGCTTCTTTTCAGTGAATTCTAGTGACAGAACAGGAAGTGATGTGCGTGAACTGGAACAAAGGAAGTTCCATTTGAACCTGAGAAAAAGGGTGACAGGACAGAAATTACCAACAGCTAAAGACATTTTGAAATGAGATGAAATTATACTTCTCTACTTCTGCTATTATCTTGATTTTATTTTAGGGGTGAAAACAGGTGCTAGAGTCTGACTCATGGCTATGACATAGCATATTGAAAAGATCTTGGAAACACCAGGAAATTAGAATTTATGCTGTGAAATGAAAGAAGTATATTGTAACATTGCACACATCATACTAACTAGGAACTGACTGGTCCTGCTATGTATGAAATTAAATTAATAATACATGATAACAAATAGATTGGAAAAAAATGTTCTAAATCTTAAAACATGCATTTCTATAAACAAGTGGAAACAAAATGATGACAATGAAACATTAGTATAGCCAGTAATACAGAATACATTTACTTTTTCTCAAAAAAGGAAGACCTGGATAGATACATTTACTCTGACTGAGATTTTGGTTGTTATGGAAGAACATGATGACCAATGTGAATAACAATAAGGTAATGTTATAAAAATGTAAAACCTGTGTTTATGCGAAGAATCTTAGTTTTAACAGGTATCAATGACCAAAATGTTTCTTCCGTAACAAGTTCCAGACTCTTCAGCATCACAGAGATTTGTAACTACATTGTGACACAATAAATAGCACTTAATTTTTTAAACTTAATAATATTTATACCTATATTTACACACATCCTTCCATGATATGAAAAGTAAATTATGTGTTTGTAGGAGTATTTTGGCTTTCTACATACCATAAGATACTGCTGACTTACTAATCCATCTAAATGTTCTCACTTTAAAAGTTTTGTTCATCATAAATAAATTATAATGGGTTTCAATCATACAATTAATTAGTATATTCATAATTATTTTATTGTCTTTTGTGTGTGTGTGTGTGTGTGTGTGTGTGTGTGTGTGTGTGTAAATTTCATGTTAATGCTTCCTACAATTTGGAAATTTCCTCCCTGTTCCTTCCCAATGTCTGGAATACATGCCTATGCTCAAGTTTGGGTACACATCCAGAAGTTTCGATCAGCAAGACTGTATACTGAGGAAAACACATACAAGTTGTAGTACAGAGGAAGAATGGAGCAAGACTGTATTCTAGTATATACTTTAAAAATATAGCATGAGGATCAAGAAGTATTCAGTCTGATCCACAAAACACTGGTTTTACTGTGATTTTTTTAATGGATTTTGTGTTAATGTAGAGTGGTTTTTTTTTCAGGGTGGACATCATTACAAATGTAGTAGAAACTAACACTAGGTATAATTAAAATCAAAATCAGACTTAGGTAGGCAAATAGTATATCTGATTTAGAATTATTAGCATGAAATTATTCTGTTGAAATTCAGAATAAGAACTGTGCGCTTGAAATTAAACCAGAGCTATAAAAAGTGAAAGCCAGTACACAGCTAATACCCAGAAAATAGGACTTGCAATCATATTTAAAGCAAACAAATAAGCAAACAAAAAACAACAACCACCAACAAAATTAAACCTAATATAAACTATTATGAAGAATCTCTAATTTTGTACCAAACTTTAAATACAGTTATTTTTCATTTTAGTACTGAAAAACCACTGAGGAACATATTGCAAATTAGCATAATGTTATAAACAATTCTCAGTAGTTAAAATTAAATTATGCATACATAAATCAAGTACTTCTGAGATTTACTAAATGTTTCTAGATTTTCTTGTTAAATTTATCATAAGATTATGATAAATTTAAACTTAAAATAATACGATTAGTATAAATAAATCTTGACATTTTCTTGAAAAAATTATGTTGTCCTTGTGTTTTTCTATTTCCAAATTAATTTTATAGTAATATTTTAACAGTTAGTTTTGCAGTACAATAAATATTGCTTTCTTTGAGCTGCAAAACAATATGTAGGTTGATCACAGCCCTTGTTTGCTACTGCTATGCCTTGAGCTTACTGGACTTGCTTAAAATTTCTTCTCTAAAATGTGTAATCTATTGTTTTCCAAAGGCAAAAAAGCTTAGACATATGTATATGTGGTAGAAGTTCAGGAAACAGCCATGGGTAAGCGAAAATTTGTATTCTAATTTAGAACTGATGAACTATGGGAAACAACTGTACTCAAAACTTAAAATCAGAAGAAGAAATGGGCACAATTGGTACTGACTGTTCAGGAATTCTTCAACAACTGAAAGGATGAAAATGTACACAAGGAAAACTGAACAGCATTAAGATAAAACAACTTGTGCAGTATAAATTTAATTGCATTATCAATTCATTTTTTTATTATTTTAATGAAATATTTTTTTTATTTCTGATGTGTAACATTCATTTAAACAGAACCAGTAATAGACTGTACATATTTGAATTAAATTGGCAATAAATTTGTAGTCTTCTTGTCCATAACAAAATTTTGAATATAATTAGTTGAAAAAAGCATAACTTGATTCTAAGACTATACTTCAGAATGGACTTTTGTATGTGTGTGAGTGTGTGCCTGTATTTCTAATTTAATTGAATACAGCAGCATAGGTGAAACTGTCTGACTGAGACATGACTAAAGTGTTGAATATGAATCATGATTTTCGTTGTCAGTCTCAAATACGTAGGCTAAAATAGATTGCTAAAAACAAATTTCCCCTTTTGGTAGTACTCCCTAACCAAAACTCAAGGGATTTAGCAGTACAAAAAACAACTTCATTTGATACTGCCTTTTTAAAATCCTATATTTTTCTGTGAAGTCTTTGCTTCAGTAAGGTAGATCACTGCAGACAGAAAACTTGGATGCACAAAGAAGTCTCTAATCATAGTGGAAATAATTAACTATGTGATGAGAAGGGTAAAGGTCAATTTCTCAAGGCTCTACATTATTAAGGAGTACTCAATATCTGTTTACAACTCAGGATTTCAGGAAGTCATAAATGTAAACGTGGGTAGATGCTATAGATTAGTTAACTGTTAGTTCTATGTCTCTATCAGTTTGAACTCTACAATTTGTATAACCATAACTAAACCTCTTTCTGAAGAAAATAACAAGGAAATAAGATATTTGGACTGTTTATCAATTAAATATAAACATGACTTATAAAGTTTATATATATATCCAAAAAAGATAAAATGTTTTGGACAATTCCATATCTAACTCAGATATTTTTATATCTGTGGTAGATTTAATTTACTGCAATATGTTATTTCAGAAATATTTTTTCTATTATTCTGGACAAGAGAATCCTTGTGGCTTCAGAAGCCACTAAATGTAAGAAAAAGAATAAATAGATATTTAAATAAGCACTTGACCAAAGTAAGTGTTACCTACTACGAAATCATTCTTATTGATGATCTGCTTATCCTTTCTAATTCCCAGAAGTTGTTTGAAAAATGCAGGTGGCATAGTAGTACAACACTGATATTAATTTTGTATGGAGTTGCACAGCATGAGTCTTACTCCCATGTAGGTTCTAAGTATGCTTCTAATCCATCAACTAGCTCAACAAAGGAATTATCCTAAGTTAATAATCATGCTTTAATCCATAAAACATTACATTATATTGTTTGTGAACCATATTTTCCATATTTTCTTCCATTTTTTATTTGCTAGTTTTTTCCGTATTTCTACAAAAATATTTCTGTATCTTATCAAGTATTAAATCTAAGTACTAAAGACTTAATTTTGCAATACTGCTACAGAAACTTAAATTTGCAATACTGCTACAGAAATACTTTATTTTTTAGGATTTATTTTTATTTATATATTATTTAACAACAAACTTTTCCTTAAGCTTCTATTGCTAGAAATGAACAAACAAACAAAAGGAAATTACAGAAAATAAACGGTCCCATGTTTGAGAAAATGAATATAAACAAAGAGAAAAAAATAACATTTTCTAAAAGCGTCTATATCTTTGTTTCAGTGCAGACTCCTGGGTGTCTGTGACTGGCTTTCAACTGGAATCTGGACTGCTAGTCACAGCTCTCTCCCTAGCATATCAGGCACATTTCAAACATCAAACTTTACTCTTATCTTTTTGATACTTCCTCAGATTGTCAGTGAGGAAGCTTTGCTAAAGTCAAGATAAACAACATCCACTGTTTTTAACTTATCCACAAAGTCAATCACTTCAACACTGAAAGCTATCAGTTTGGTAAAGCCCTGATAATCATCCATAAATCTGCAGTGATTATTCCCAGTCACTTTTTTGTCCTTTTTGTACTTGGAAATGGTTTGTAGGATTATATACTCTATCATTGCCCTAGGGATTGNGTGAACCATATTTTCCATATTTTCTTCCATTTTTTATTTGCTAGTTTTTTCCGTATTTCTACAAAAATATTTCTGTATCTTATCAAGTATTAAATCTAAGTACTAAAGACTTAATTTTGCAATACTGCTACAGAAACTTAAATTTGCAATACTGCTACAGAAATACTTTATTTTTTAGGATTTATTTTTATTTATATATTATTTAACAACAAACTTTTCCTTAAGCTTCTATTGCTAGAAATGAACAAACAAACAAAAGGAAATTACAGAAAATAAACGGTCCCATGTTTGAGAAAATGAATATAAACAAAGAGAAAAAAATAACATTTTCTAAAAGCGTCTATATCTTTGTTTCAGTGCAGACTCCTGGGTGTCTGTGACTGGCTTTCAACTGGAATCTGGACTGCTAGTCACAGCTCTCTCCCTAGCATATCAGGCACATTTCAAACATCAAACTTTACTCTTATCTTTTTGATACTTCCTCAGATTGTCAGTGAGGAAGCTTTGCTAAAGTCAAGATAAACAACATCCACTGTTTTTAACTTATCCACAAAGTCAATCACTTCAACACTGAAAGCTATCAGTTTGGTAAAGCCCTGATAATCATCCATAAATCTGCAGTGATTATTCCCAGTCACTTTTTTGTCCTTTTTGTACTTGGAAATGGTTTGTAGGATTATATACTCTATCATTGCCCTAGGGATTGAAGAGGGGCTGACCAGTTCTGCATTTCTCTAGGCCATCCCCAGGCAGATCACCACAAATTTAGCTGGTTATTGATATTTAAGATAAGATAAGCTCTTACTTATCAACCTGTCATTTTTAAGAGCCTCTATTCTTCCATTATAACTCTCAAGCAAGTGAAGCCATCCCATCACATCTGTGTGGCCTCAGTAAGATCACAACCATGCCAGGATATGTACTGAACTTGTCTTGCTTATTCCTCATATTGAGTCTCTTAATGTACAGGCACTTAAAAGGGAAACCCCAGAATGCCGTGTTCCTAGAGATTGTTTGGGAGATTTCTCCATAGTACATTTCCTAAGGCATTTCCTTAAGGCATCTCCTTGCTAAACTACAAGCTAATACTGAACAAGCTGAATAACTCCAAATGTATCTGTAAACTGGCAAATGAAGACAATATTCAAACGTTTGATTTCCTCCCTTGCCATCAGAAGCATTAATATCCCTCAATTCACACGATATAATAAGTTAGCAATTCTTTTCTACATTTCTTTCCTATTGGAGTAGAGCATTAATAAGAAGCTGTCAAATAATTTCTCTGTTATCTGGGGGGGGAGGGGGGGGAACAAAATCAAAACCCTAAATGTCTAAAAATACACTATTTTCTTGAATTAATTAAAATATAAGAAACTTATAAGCAGACAACCCACCAATTCAATCAATTCCATGTTTCTTTATAATATAAATTCGCAAAGAAAAAAGTAGGCTTATGTGATCTGAGAAGATCTGAGAAAAAAAAAAAAAAAGATAATACATTACATAGTCTCCTAGATATCTCAGTTTAAATAACTACAGACTTTGTAAGATAGTTCATGAAAACAGAGTCTTCACATCACAATCTTATTTGATACAGGAATTGCTACAAACTACTGCTGGAGATGGCAGATTTTTTGTAAGAGCATTATAGTGTTATTTTTTTAGTGATTCATATCATTATCCAAGACAAAAATGAATGAATTTAATATTTTCCCCTTTTATCTAAAGATTGAGTATCTGTTCACTCTTACTGATGTGAATATAAGTACATATCCCTCTTTAAAAAAGTACCTTGAGATAAATGTAAGCATAAAGCTTCATGAGCAATAACAAATCTGCCTCAAGACCCTGTACTGAAAAGGGAAGAAACACTTACTCTAAGTAACTGCACATATTTAGAAAATAACTTGTGGAACAAAATTGTAGTAGGTATTCCAAATCCACTCAATCTAGGTTTGAATCAAATTCATATTAAATAATGTCTTTTGCCTTCCCTTGGTGCTGTCTCTGAAGTGGAATTTCCATGATTTCCTAGAAATGACAGTTACTTTACATTCTCAGCAAGTTCAGCACGCTTAATGAATTCCTTGGGGAAGCCAGAATATCTGTAGCACAATTAACTTCCCATTCTTATGCAAATGAAAGGTTTCAGGGTCCCTGAAGAATGCCTGCATTTTGGCTGCAGTTAGCAAGTGTATGCTATTAAATGACACATGAAGCCTTGAGCTGAAATTTAGACTTCACTAATTTGTGCTGTGACATGTGCAAAGCTGCTTTAGAGGAATGTGAAACACAGTTTTTTAAATATACCATCTGATGAAATGGGAATTATTACCTCTGGCTAGACTGTCTTCTGCAGTCTAGTTACCTTTGTCTTTTCTTGGTTTTAGCAGAATGAGCACACTGACATTCTTTCCAATTTTTATATTTGTTATAATTTTTTTTTATGTTTGTATTTCTTAAGAATTCAGTTAAGATTATTGATTTAAGATAGAGAGAGCCCAGAAAAGTCTAATGATTTAGATTGTTAGTGTACATTTGTATGCTGTGTACATGAAAAGTGCAACTATGTACATGAAAACAAAAATTGTAAGCCAAGTAAATAAACTCCTACAGTTTGTAAAGGAAAACAATATCACATACATCAATTTAATAGACTGAGCAAGACAGAGGAGTGAGAAAACGATAACAAAAATGAAAAGAAGGTGTTACTAAAAGTTCAAGTTTCAATATTGTGAAGAAAGATGTTTGAGATCTTTTTATGAAAATCACTCTATAAATACGAATTATTATTGTCCCAAAAGAAGAAAGCTGTATCTCAGTTCTAAAATACTGAAGTACAGCCAAATTCAAGCTATAACTGCACGGTGGTATCAGACTGGATGTTTTATATCTAACTTTGAGTTACCTAGCAAAATCCCTAAATCCAGGTGGATTCTAGCTATTCACATTGCATGAAAAGATGTTTCAGTTTCTCCTCAGTGCTTAACTTTATGAAAATAATTAAAAGAAGTAAAGTCCATAAATCACTTTGAGGGCCAATCTTGTTCCATTTCTCTGCAAACCTAATGACACTGAAGTTTTTCCTTCTTGAGATTTTAGGATTCTTATAATCATTAACAATCCATTAGCACAAATTAGATGTACTCAACTAATTCTAATGCACATTTTATGTAACACTTTAATGAGCTGAACAGTTCCTTAGAAAAAGAAATGGACGCATATAGGTAATTCTTCAGTTTGACAAATAACAATCCCTGATTGTGATGAAAATTCCCTAATCCACACATTCTAAATCAGGCTTAAATTAGTTATCATATTTCTATCCTTTCCTATATATCTAGGCTACTGACAATGAAGAATATGTAGATTTTTGTTATCAGTATTTAAGCAAGCGGTATGTCTCTGTAATCCAGACATTCTAACACTTTCCAAAGAGCATGAAAGGTAGATTCTGATTGCTGTTATCTATGTAATAGCTATTTTCAGACATATGTAGATATCCAAAGAAAAAAAGACATCAGCAAAGGAAGACATTAACAATTCCATGTGGATCAGGTTTGTATCAGACTGGAAAAACAGAGAACATTTTTTTTTTTTCCTTTTCTTTTTAAGTACTTTTTGTGTTTCTTTCAAGTAAGCATTGATGATCAAAATTCAAATAATACATATCGTTACATGTTTGGGTCAGAATCATATGAACATAGTTGTCATTCACAGTATTAAAATACAGCCATTTGCTTATAACCCAATATGAATGTAGTATATAGTATAGTAATATATATATATTCATCGTGTTGGTAAGCATGGTAGTACAATGCTTAGAAAGTTTTCATGCTGACATATTTTCCATGTACATCTGCTTAAAGCATTTAGGTTATTATTACAAGTGGTGTCCATGCTGGTGCAGAAGATCCCAGCAGATTTTTCTCTTCAGCTTAATTTAGTAATGTGCATTAGCCTGAAAATAAAAAAAAAAAAAAGAAGAGAAAAAAAAAAGAAAAATGTCTCACAGGACATTTTACTGCTTAAGGTAAAACTTTTAATAAATTAGTATAGAATCAGAAGTATAATATCATATAGGCATAATTCCTACTAAGATTATTATTTTTTTATTATTTGCAGAGAATTGACATATTCTATGATTCTATTCTATTCTTATTTTAAAAATATTGAGCAACAGGTGATGTCGCAAAAATCAGTTGGATAAATGCATACAATAGCTTCAGAAATAACTTTCAAAGGAAACAGAAGTTTGCATTTTACTATCTAAATAAATGAACTAAAAATTTTTTGTACCCTTTACCGCAATTTCAATATTCAAGACAGATAAATATGTGTCATTTCTGTGTTCTCACATGTTCTTGCAGCTTCCTTCATTAAAACAGGAAAAGGAATGTGGGCATACCAATCTTCATAACACACCTTTTTACTGCAGCTATGACGTGTTTTCTAAATGGTGATTTATTTATTTGTTTGTTTGTTTCAGTGATCACCCTCTAATTATCCACTGCCAGGAACTCCGAAAGAAGACTGCAATATATGAGGATTTTGATATTTTTCAAAGCAATGGGATATCAAGACACTGAGCTGTAATTGAATCAATGCATCTTTAGTATATAGTTTGGTTCCTTCAAGGGGAATAAAACCATCTAGTTATTCTTAGCTATTGCTTCATATCAGATGTAATGTGTTGGTTAATATGCATCATTAGATGAAAGAAAGATAGCTTTATGAAAGGAGTCAATGGTTTACCAGCTGGTTCGGCCTGTTTCTGTGGATAATGGGACAGGGAGATGCATGAACCCATGTCTCAAGCTAGGGAAAAGTGGAAAAGAGGGAAGGAAAAGAGATGGGCCTAAAACAGAACAGTGGCAACAATCAAAGGAGTAAAACTGATTTGCTAAATAAGATATCGGAATGCAAGATAACACAATATGTTACAGTACAATTAGAATTGAAGCGAATAAATAAAATGAGAGTGTGTCCAAAAACTGAAGGCGTTACTCTAATGCTGAAGGTGAAATGGCTAGGGAGTATGAACTGCAGATTAAATGAATGGGAAAAGAAGGGACATCTCCTGTCATGTGAACAGTTTTATCTTTCATTCTGAACAAAAAACAGAAACACAAAGTAATTCAAAGTCCTCTGTGGTATGTACCTCTTCTCTTCTGAGACAGGTATGCCTGAAGCTATCAATGATCTATGGAAATGGAGCATTAACTCTTTAATCCTAGTGTACTACATGATGTTATGATGTGGAATACCAATAACAAAAAATCATGAAACCATGACAAAAGGACTGAGCAGAGCCCTGCCAATAATGACATGGAGTACTGGTGGATGGTAAGCTGGTTGTGAGTCAGCAATGTGCTCTCACATCTCAGAAAGCCATCTGGGTTGCATCAAAAGAAGAATGGTCAGCTAGGCAAGGGAGGTGATCCTTCTCCTATGCTCTGTGCTGGTGAAGCCTCACCTGGAGTATTGTGTCCAGATGTGGAGTCCTCAGTACAGGAGAAACATGAATCTATTGGAAAGTATCCTCAGAAGGACTACAAAAATGATCCAAGGGATGGAACACTTCCCTGTGAGAACAGGCTGAGAGAGCTGGAGCTTTTCAGTCTGGAGAAGTCTCTGGGGGGACCTGATAATGATTTTTCATTATCTAAAAACAGGTTATAAGAATGAAGAGAACATACTGAGACTCTCAGCCATGTATTTCTGAAATGGGCTTTCCTACTCCTCTCAGTATCCCTACATGCTACTGAACAGACAGAGGAAGATATTACCTGTAGGCCCACTCTGTCCACTAACCATCCCATTCCCCTGAAGAGCTTTTTGATAGTCCTCAAACTTCTCTCTGTGACTTCATCACTGATGACTTAAACTATCAGTAGAGGATAATAATCAGCGGGGAGAAACAGGGTAGGAAGTTCTCCTGAAATATTCCTGACTCAAGACCAAGGGAGGAAAAATGCTTCTCTATAGGTAGAGTCAAGCTGAAATATAAGGACTTCTGTTCCGCTCAGGAGGAAGTCACCTATGACAATTACCCTTCTTTTCTCCTTGTCAGAGGCAATCTTGAGATTTGGAGTCTACTGCCTCACCATAGGCAACCCCAGTACATCTTTAATGACCTCTCCCTCAAGTTCCAGAGCCTCAAACCTATTACACTGGGGCACATAGGGAACCAAGGTAGGTTGAGATGGTGTTGCCTGTGATGCCAAGATCCAACCTATCTCTTCTGAAATGTTTAAATCTGTTGATTGTCAAGCTTATTCTAAACCTGCACCTTCTAAGACCAACCTGGTGAATACCCAAAGAGTTCATTTTTCAGCAGCTTCATGAATCCCTACTGGTCTTGGGGATCTATGTAAAAGAAGAAAAACAGAAAAAAACACCACCACTGTCACTGCTGAATTGCACAACCCACTGCCTCACTGTGCTCACACACACTCTTTGGGCTCTATAAACTTTTAGCAAGTATCAATGGATGTCAATGTGCACAACTTTTTTCACATGGAAGAATTCAATTACACACCTTTGCTTCATATGCACTTTCATGGCAGATACCAGTCTGACAGACTGCCCCTCTGCTGCCGTCTATCACATGACAGTAAAATATACTGGAGTATTAGTGGAAAGGTTCAGCCTCTACTGCCATAACACCAGTGTCTGCCTATGACATTGCAGGCCAGCATTATTAAATAGGAGGCATTACTTTTGGAGTATCCCTCATACATACTGAAAGTGCAAGGTGATAAATATATGACTTTACTGGCCAGTGAATTTGATAGTACTTAGCCAAAATAAATTGAAAAGACAAGAAAACTTAGGAGACAGCAATGTCTTAAAGTCCTAAGAAAAAGATTTATTTTTCAGCATTTATGCTTCACTCATTATCAATGAGAGATACATGCTCACATCGAAAAGAGAGATACCTCTGTATGTAAACAGTTACTCATTTTTAGATAAGAAACAAGAAGGAGAGAGAAAAGAAAAAAAGGTCATATTTAGAGTGCACTTCAAAAAAGATTGCACAGACTATGACTCAGGTTTATATTTAGAATGTCTGTGAAATTCTGATCAACATAAGCAGAGACGACAGTAATTCCCTGTGCACCATGATGAAAAACTAATCATTGCTGTTACAAAAATAAATCAGTAGTACTATGCAATGTACACACAATGAAATTCAGCAACTGTACAACATTTAATTCTTAACCTTCCTCTTACCAGAGACAAAATCTATATTTCTGTAAGTAGTTTTCAAATACAAATCATTAAGGTACGTGTTCTCACTCACGACTGGAACTGGCTCCCCAGAACAATGGTCACAGCATGAAGCCTGATGGATTTCAAGAAACATCTGGACAATACTTTCAGACACAGGATTTAATTTCTGATAGTCCAGCATGGAGCCAGCAGTTGGATTCAATGATTGCAGGTGATTCTCTTCCACCTTAGGATATTCTATTATTCGGTTATATGAATACTTTATTCTTCTTTCTCTTAAGTAGAAATCTCCATTGTAATCTTGAATTAATTTCTTTAAGCTTGTTTTGTGATGAATCAGTTGAAATCTTTGAAAACTGCAGATGTAAATACGGTAAAATATCAGCTGTTTTTAATTCTGTAGATGAAAATATTTTAACCTGGAAATCAAATGTAAACTGTTTTAGTGTTTCTGTTTTACCTATCTTTATATAATAAAATTTGGGTGTAGAGAGAGAGCATCACTAGTTTATTCAAGCAATACCAGAATTTATTTTCTCTATGCGACTATAGAGAATGCATGTCCGAATGAACAGCTGTATTGAATGATCATCTCTGCTGCTTAGGTTTCATGAGCCTGCCAATTTTGTCATCAGTGGTTTTCCTTGTTGATTCACAAAAAGATAAGTAATTATGCCAGTGAGTTCCCAGTCCACAGGTTGTCATGGATCAGAGAGAAAGTTTTTCATGGCAATCTATAGAAAGATTTTTGTAGTGCCCTTCTTTTATCAGTTTATTTTGTTGTAGAAATGAGGTATGTATAGTCTTGATTTTATCTTCATCTGTTTGCAGATGTTCAAGACAAAAAGTGATGAAAGCTGCATGACTAAGTTGCTGTCTGTTTAGAATTGCGAAGTTTTGTTTTGGAACAGAAAGCAAAGGTCGTATTATTACTTTTATTTTTAGAAAGTTTTATTCAGAAGCAGTAATATATCTAACTGACATTGATCTGAATATTTTTGGATGGATACAGTCAACAGAGGAATTTAATGATTCCAACATCTATTTGGTATATATTTTATAACCTGTCAGTGCTCCTTCATTTACTTCTTTTTAAATTTGGGACAACTTTGTTTCATCTACATGCTTAACACACCTGTGCTAAGTGAAAGCTAGGTATAAGTACTGTGATTGTCTCTTGAGAAGAAAAAACAGAGCTAGATGTCTTCAGAATGTGTTACATCCATCTTATTTCATGATTTCTCCAAGTAACGTGGGAGGAAGCTAAGGAATCATCTTTGTGGTCCCTGAAATGCTATGTGAGTAATAAAACATTAGTTTCTACCACTTCAAAAAAAAAAAAAAAAAAGAATGTAAGGAAAAGAAGTGTATATACATACCTTTTAAGTCCAAATGGTGATGGCATAATAGAGAACTTAATATTAAATAAAACTTTTATTAGCATTCATTATCATTGTTATATATATATTATTTTATAATGAAAATAATAGGCAATACATGTATTAAAGTACTCCGTGAACATGAAAATATTTTATACCTTCTGAAATGGATATTTTACATGAACTGAAGTGTTTCCAATCATTTTTTAACAATTACTACATCAAAATTAACTGTAGAGTCCACAATAATGCATACTGTTATTATGAGTAATAAACGTAAGATGATCTGGAGTTGCTGATTTATAAAAGTCATAATATAAAATGACCCCACGGATTAAAAACAAAACCAAACAAACAAACAGCAACAACAACAAAAACCATCATAGTTTTACAAGATTACATCAATTTAAAAATGGTTAGAATCTGGAACAACATTAATGATAGTAAATTTTTCTATCTTGCTGTACAGTAAATGACAAATGTGTTTATGCTTACAGATGTAGGGTAAAAATTGATGTTCTCTGAAATCACCACAAATATCTATGAAAAAAAAATTGCAAACACCTAAGGAAAATAATGCTTACAGTCTTCAAATTTAATTTCCTTTTAATTATAAATAATATGTAAATCTTCTGGAGCTTGTAGAACTTCTACGCCTTGTGAGGTTTAACATTACTGTTCTATAGATAATGTAAGTCCATGAAAGTCATAATTAACCCTAACCTTATAGAAATAAACTTTAAATGCAAATCTGGTATTTGAAACAGAACATCAGCTGAAATAGATTACTAAGTCTATACCTTAGCCCTCCAAAAATATAAAAGATTGTACCTCTAATACTTGGAAACACTAAGCAAACACTATTATTATTTTAAGAAATCTTTCCCAGAAATGCAAGTTCTTGAATTTTGGATTTACAAGCCTTGTCTGAAGAATCACACTGATATTTCCAGCAGCTTTAATAGTCAGTTGTGAAACAATGAACTGTTTTGAATTTAAAGGTAGTTCAGTGATCAAATGCTCTTCTTCATTTTCTCCTGTAAGCTCTATTTTATTATCTACTCTAACTCCAAACATCATATTTCTAGGAAAAAAAAAATAAAAAAACCCACAGTATTGTAGGATAACTTTGAAAGAAATACACTAAAGCAAATAATGTATCAGATTATTTCTATTTTCTGAAAGTTGTGTTCTTTGCCCTGGTGACCAATAAGGCAAATAGCATCCTAGGGTGCATCAAAAGGAGTGTGGTCAGCAGGTCAAGATCCTCTCACTCTACTCTGCCCTGGTG
>VXAB01009296.1:442699-497599 GCA_013399175.1 Odontophorus gujanensis | reverse complement strand
TCGGATAACACCGTGACAATATGCATATATGGAAATGTATTTGTATTGTACAGAGAAATGCATTTCTGAAACTCTGGTTGGGTTTGTGTGCCTCATAATAAGCTCACAATTTTTCTGTGTGATGTATCGTGAAATGAGTACTGCAGGTACCACGAATATGTAGAAAACATCAGTCTTTGCCTCTAAGGGACTCATTCATAGAAAGTCTAAGTGCTAGCTTTAGGGATCAAGTTAGAGAAATGCCTTCTGGGGTATTATTTAATGGCATGTGGTAGTAGCAGTAATGACATGCTCGTGATGACAGAAGTAAACTTGCATCATTTAAACAAGATGGGTTTAACCTCCAGCAAACTTAACTTGTGCTGAGAAGTGAATTGAGCAGAAGTGTGGGAGAATATTTCACATAAATTAATGGCTTATTTTCGTGTTTGATTTTCCATAGATTCCCACTTCAGCAGGAGAATGGACAAACAGTTGAATGCACTGTAGCTCAGTATTTTAAGGACAGGCATAAATTAGTTTTACGCTATCCTCACCTTCCATGTTTACAAGTTGGACAGGAGCAGAAGCACACGTATCTTCCTCTTGAGGTCAGTAAGCTTTGAGATAATGCTTTATTCTGGGGATGTGGTCAGAGGATGGAAAAAAAAAAGCTGAGCTGTCAAGAAACTGTTTGGTGAGTAGTCAACTTGAGAAATTGTGTAAAGCAGGAGGGGAAGAGACTCAAGGATGCCTTCCTTTTGTTCTTTTTAACTTTGTGGTGGGGTTCTTTCAGGTGTGCAACATAGTGGCAGGACAAAGATGTATTAAAAAGCTTACTGACAATCAGACTTCCACTATGATTCGAGCAACTGCCAGATCAGCACCCGACCGTCAAGAAGAGATCAGCAAGTTGGTAAGTGTTTCCTCAAAAATGATGCCTGTTAGCAGGTTCTAGGTAGTTTGTGCACTACACACAGGTTGTTGCCCAAATACAGTTGTATGCTTACCAGAATGAAGAGTGCCAATTAGTATTGTAGTTGAGATACTTCACAGGTGGTATAGTTAGAAAGATTATCATGATGGAAAGGGACAATCAAAAGGAAGGAAAATGCTCACCCATGTCCTAGACTTGTAGTAGGAAACTCCAAAGGAGCAATCTCCAGAATGATATTCGTCCTCAGTGGTGGTCAGTCCTGAAATGGGGTCTGGGTGAGGTGGAGCCAGACTCCACCCCTTCCGGTCACACAGGTGAATTGCCTTCACCTGTGCTCCCACAGCTGACTCAGTGCGCACCTCAGGTGATCAGTCAGTGGTTGAGGCTGTGATTCAACAGTTCCCATGCAACAGTTATCTCAGAAAAGCTTGGATTTGAATTAAAATAAATAAATAAATAAATAAAAGGTACTCTTTTTTTCTGCAAATAACATCACGTTTCTTTGAATTTCAGATGCGGAGTGCGAGTTTTAACACCGACCCTTACGTTCGTGAATTTGGGATAATGGTGAAAGATGAGATGACGGATGTGACTGGTAGAGTCCTGCAGCCTCCCTCCATCCTCTATGGAGGCAGGGTATGTTGAGGCACAGCAAAACGTGACTGCTTTGATTACTAGCTGTGATAACTTCAGATTGCTTGGCGTGGACGGTGCTGAATGGAATGGGATCATAGTTGCCATAGGTGTAATGTTTAACATTTGGTATTATTTTAAAAGTCCCTAAGTTTCATGGCCATATTGTTGATAATTCTTTATTCATCAATTGCTTCTTTGTTTCTGAAGATAAAGCTAAGGTAAAATGTATTTATGTGAATTCCAGTGGAAGATGTTGCTTATTTCAACTCTGAAATCTTCTGAAATGTCTGATTTTGAGTGTTCTGGGTGCAGTAGCTCTGTTTAGGACTACTATTTTTTAGGGTATTATCTCCGTTAACTCGTTAGTCCCAAACTGCCTCTTCCTGTAAAGTATTACTTTCCAGTTTTTCTTCACAGTGACTTTTCAGATGGCTTCTTCCTGCTGTAGTCTCCTTACTGTGGTGATTTCTGAACCTAAAGCTTGCAGTAGCATCCCTATCCCTAGCCTGTCTTGTTGATGCAAGATCAAAACCTTGGTGTCTAGGATGATTTAACTCGTGGAGACTTCTCATGAGTTGTTAGATCATGCATTGCCAGCTGAAGATAGTTCTACCAATGCAGCACAGTAATATCCACTTGATGGGAGTAAAAGGACCGTGCATGTTGGAGTTCAGTAACTTGTCACCTTTTGTCATCTCTTGGGTCTTTTCTGGAGTTGTGTGAGTGGCACCCAACCAGTATTTACCTCTGCTTACTGCTGTGTGAAATCTTGATAGCACTTGAATTAAGTGACACTTGGAGAGTTCAGTGGGCAGTTGTGAAGTCACTGTAGAAATGCATATTCCTGTTAATGTTATGTACTGACCATGAATCTCTGACTTAATCCATGTGTAATTTCTGTTTGCTGTTAATTTGTATTACCAAAGGAAATCATCAATAGGACAAATGAACAATGCCTGCTTTATGCACTTATTTTTCATAATTAGCTGTATTTTTTTACCAGACAATCAGACTGCCTCGTTACAGTGATAGGATGACCTTCCTAAGATAGCATAGTGTTTGAGCAGTGGAGGAAGAACTCAGACACTACATAGCTTGCTAGTTGGAGGGAAGCACAACTGGCTTTTCGTAGTATGAATCATTTTCTGCATTAATGCCTTGTTTTTTCTTTTCCTTCCACATCCAGAACAAGGCAATTGCTACACCAGTTCAAGGAGTTTGGGACATGAGGAATAAACAGTTTCACACTGGAATTGAAATAAAGGTTTGGGCAATTGCATGCTTTGCTCCCCAGCGCCAATGCACTGAGGTGCATCTTAAGTAAGTGTATTGCATAAGGTGATGTTTTTATTACTTCTTATGTATGGAAATATAGATTTTCTTTGATATAAATCTATTCTAAATATGGCAGTGTATCTTCAGTGCTACTTTTGGCACTCTTTTGAATTATGCAAATCTGATTTCCATGATAGCATAAATGAAATCCTCGAAATTAGACATGCCAGAACCAACATGTACTGTAGGGTGGAGTTCCTGCCCCAGTGAGGCCTTGGAATTGAATTTAAGGTGGTCAAAATGATTAATGGAGAGTATTCGTCACTAAGTGTTTGTCAGGACTTAAAGCTAACTGGCATGTTTTAACCTGGCTATATGGAATGGAATAATTTGTGTGATATTTATTCAGAAGGAATATTTTGAGTAATTCAGCTTCTGTCTCCAACCTCCTGCCCAAACCTGGAGGCACAGCAGTGTGTATGTTGGTATGCTTACAGGATCAGTGGAACTGCACGTTCTGCTGACTTGGAACTTTTAAATGAAACTTTCAGATCAGGATTTTCTATTTTTTGTTACCACCTAATGGGATGTTATCATTAAAAGTGGTACCTGCCATCCTTGGATCACAGAAAATGTGCAAGTCTGTTTAGGTGGATTTATGTAATTCTCCTGCAGAGTTTCATGCATGGGCAAGTGCTGCTTTTAGCTGCCCTGGCTGGTGACTCAGCTGTTCTTTGTCAGGTGAATGCAGGCTCATGGTTATTCATCACAATGGTATTGCCATAATGGTGTTCCTTCAGATGATTTGCCAAATAGCATGGGAATGTTTCCCTAACAACTGATGAGAAAACAGTGGAAACGTTACCTTTTACATCCAGGTGTATTTACATCCTTTAGGACCTTTACAGAGCAACTGAGGAAGATTTCCAGAGATGCAGGAATGCCAATCCAAGGGCAGCCATGCTTCTGTAAATATGCCCAGGGAGCTGACAGCGTGGAGCCCATGTTCAGGCATCTCAAGAACACTTACACCGGACTGCAGCTTGTCGTAGTAATTTTACCAGGAAAGACACCAGTCTATGGTCAGTGAGTGCAAATCACGAGCTCAGTTATAGTCATTTCTTGTGGTTTTTTTTTCTGAATTATCTGAACGATGAAGGTCTAATTGACTGCAGATTAAACTCACTCCTTTTCTTGTGCTGCATGAATTCATTTCATTTTTTTGGCTGTGCTCTTAGCTTGCTTTTGCTGTTGGGCGTATTTGTTATACATTCTGTGAGCAGAAAAGCCAGAATCAGAGCTATTGAGAAATTGCTTAAACTGTTCTGTGATCGATCAAAATATACTTACATAATTCTAAATATACCTACTGTAATGCTACAAGTTCTGAGTGAGTGAAGAAGAAATGAGCTTAAGAGCTGCATGGATTTTAGGACGTCTTTGCTTACTTGTGCCATCAGCCTTTGGCACAAGAAGCTGAATGAAGTAGAAAGTTTCTGCCAATAGATTTTTTCCTCTTGAAATGCAAAGGCATAAAAGCCTGGAATTTCCTGGGTGAAAACTCAGCAACTCTTGGAGGCAGGTTGACTGATAGTGCATTTATGAAGTGCATATACGTAGGTTTTAATTTTTGAGACAAACCATGCATCTTGTTTTTAACTAGCTCTTCTTATACGTAGGACTGCTCCTTTTCCTGTCCTGCCTTCCTCCTCATACAGCATACCCTGCCTAACCAGCAGCACCATTAACTGCCATCCCATAGCTTTTAGGGCTCTGATCTCCAACACGCAGCTGAGGAACTGTTTTCCCTCACCCCATCCCTCCAGTCACCAACTGAATGTAGCAGAAAATATGTTACTAACGCTTTGGTTTTCCGAAGATTATCTGATACAAAGTAAGAGGGATGAAAAAGGAAGCTGCAACAAAGTAATGTAAGTTTTTTTTCTTTTTTTTTTTTTTTTTTTAAATTCAACCTTGCAAAGAAAGTTGCTTGTCTCTAATTTGGTCAGTAGGAATGCAGTGCAGAATGACATCTTGTGCTTTTCCCACTTCACATTTAGTGGGGATGCTTTCCTCTTCCTAACCACTGAGAGGGTATGGTATCATTCCCATCTACTTTCCTTGTAATTATCTTTAATTATGGTTCTCTGTGTTCCTCTAATCATCATGCTTCTCCTTATGTTCCTCCATACTCCTGCATTTCCTATCCGCATGGCCTTGTCTCTTCTCACTCTCCTTGAAAAGTCTCTCTTCATGCAAGTCAGGGTTAGAGCTAATGAGCTGATAAACAGAAGGACGTGATGTTCATGGTTGGCTGAATGCTGGCACATTAATACCATTTTTGAGTCACTAGTCCAGCATTTAATAATGAAAGAACCACTCATCATCCTAATATTAGCCGTGTTACCTGACTTCGTTGGCCAGAGGTTTTTCCACAATTATGGTGGCGTACTGTAATTCTGAAACTGCAATTAGCATAACTTAAAAAGGAAATTAAAATAAGCCACCGGTGCCTTCGGTGACATCTAGGACCTGGGAAAGCAGGACAGAAGGGGGATATTTAGAGAGCAGGGCTGGGTCGGAGAAGCAGGTTTTTTCTTTCTTTTTTTCCGCATACATTTAAACGAGCACTGTAACTCTAGGTGTCGACAGGCCAAGGGCTGATGCACTGATTTGTAATGCAGAGGTGTCTCTGTGCCTTTTCTGTTTTGCAGCGGAGGTGAAGCGCGTTGGTGACACGGTGCTGGGAATGGCTACACAGTGTGTGCAGATGAAAAACGTGCAGAGAACTACACCTCAGACTCTGTCAAACCTCTGCTTAAAAATAAACGTCAAATTAGGAGGTGTAAATAATATCTTACTGCCACAGGGAAGGTAAGCCATCCTTCACAGAGGGAGGGGGGTACTGCACTGCACAGGGAATGTGCATCACGTCACATTTTTTTTTCCCTGCCGTCGATAGCACTGTAGTCTAAGTGAATATTTAGTCATGCTATCTTTTGGCTTCTAGTGCAGTCCTGCAAAAGCTGTGTTACAAAGAACGTGGAGGAATGCTTGTTCCAGCTGAAACTGGTTTTAAGACAAGTTTGTATTGCAGTCTGCTCACTGAAACTGTGTGGCTTTCCTTTCAGTGAAAAAAGTTTTGTTTTGTTTTCAGTTTTCAAGCAAACAGAAAGCATCTTTCATAGAGGTGTCCTCTCCTTCGTAGTTTGTGTTCAGGATTGTTCATCTTGGTGTGCATCTCACTTTTCAATAGACATCAAAAATAACAGAAACTGGGAACAGAAATCTAATTGATTTCCAGGATTTACCTTGCAATTTCCTCACAGTGTTACAGTGACTATACATGCACGCAGGCTCTTAGTGCAGTTACTTTAATCAAAGTGAAGTGTTAGGTTTCTGCTGGAGTGAAAACAGCATTTTTTACAGCCCTTGCATTTCAGGTTATAGAGAGTCTGTGGAGTAACGTGCTGCATCGTTCCTAGGATCCTGTTTTGGAGAAGTAAACACTCTGTTTTGCACAGATGAGCACATTTTCAGTTTGCTGTGTTTAGGTTAGTCAGGTGGCAGCTGCTCAAGAAGAACCTGACGAGTACTTTGCAGCAGGAAAGCACGTTATCAGAGGGGATGTGTATTTCATGTGTCAGGATAAGTTCTGTTATGCTGAATGTACTCAGCTTTGGCCATGTCCTTGTGTGAGAGTTCTACTAAAGCAACCAAAAGGTGGAAAGAAAACAGAGAGAGATGCACGCTGGCTGAGCAGTCTTGTGCTGCTTTCATAACCATAAGTTCTCTGTTGAGTGGCATGTGTTGACAGCAGTGGTGTGGCCAGGAGTTGTATTCTGCTTCTCATACTGATAAACTGTATGTTCCTGAAAATGGAGTTCAGTAAAGAGGGAAAGGAGAAACACGGCTGCACACAGTGCCTGAGTGCTTCAGAGGAGTGCATTTTTGGGGTTTTGGAAGGGGAATGCTTGGATAATTTTGTTGGTTGTTGGGTAGGTATAGAAGAGCTTTTTATTTGTTTAGCTGCATGATGGTTGCAAACTGCTATGCTTACAATTACCTTCAAATTCCTTTTTAGAGCAGGCCAGAAATCAGCTGAATCTGTATGATCATTTCCTATTCATACACACACACACACACACACACACATAACTGTGGTGCCCCAGAGTCTCCCATTTAACACTGTTCTGTGAAGGAGTAGAATCGAATCTGAACTTTTCCAGATTGTTTTGGTGTTCTTTGATCGACCAATATCTTAAAGGTTTAATTTGAGTTGGAAATACGGCTTAAAGTTCTGTTTCTAGGTCAGTAGCTACCATAACCACGTTCTTTGTACTTCCTTCTTAATGCTGCCTTTTCATTTGGAGAAAAAAAACGTAACCTTTTTTTGTACGTGTGCAGTTCTTCACTTTTCTCATACGATGCTGAATACTTAAGGAGCAGCTTCTCATCCTTCTTTCTGTTCTGATTAAGGGGAGATGTGATTCTTCAAGCACGTTTTTTGTTCCTTCTTAATGAAAAGTAGCTATCAGTTATGTAAAGAGAGGCCTAAAGGATTTGTGTCTAGTGTGAAAAGTTTGACTGTGGCTCCTGAGTACCATCGTGCTACCAGTGACCATCTGATCCATTGCAAGGTGTTGACTAATGCATGGCAAGAGTATGATGTGCTGATTTGTTGAGTTCCAGTGCACTTTACAGGGGGTAAACGTTGCTGCTTTTACAAGTCAGCTTTGTCTCTATACAGACCACCAGTATTCCAGCAGCCTGTCATATTCCTTGGTGCCGATGTAACTCATCCTCCAGCTGGGGATGGAAAGAAGCCCTCCATTGCTGCAGTGAGTACACTGTGTGGTTAACTCCTGCTTTCTCCACTGTTCAGTTATGAAGCATTTTATTTCTTGCTGTTCCTATGCGGTCCATTTCTTCTGATTGCTCGGTTATAGCATTCTAAATTATTTTTCTGCAGAATCTAATGAAGCTCTGGAGAGCTCGTTCTGCTGCTAATTATGTAAATGTGTGGATTGTGTTGTAAAATGCCTGAGATGCTAATACACTGAGGAGCTTTTCTATTAGCTGGTATTTATCAACCTGTAAGAAGCTTGCACGCACTGAGATCTGCATTTTCAGCAGTTAAAAATGTGAAGAGTTTAGCTGATGGGAATGTGTCTGCCTCAGCTGTGGCTTGGGTTGGAAGGGACCCCAAGGATCATTAAGTTCCAACCCAATTCCACAGGCAGGGCCACCAGCCCCCCAGATCTGCACTGGACAGAAACAGTGCAGTAATTATCTTTAATATAGGCCTTATTTAATAGCAGAGATCTTCTCTGGCAGTACGTGCAGTGTTTGTCTTAGGCTTAGTGCTGAATGAACAGACAGGGCAGTTGCTTTTAAGTTTGCTGTGACATTAAGATCTTCATATTTATTTTTCCAACAGGTTGTAGGGAGCATGGATGCTCATCCCAATCGCTACTGTGCCACTGTTCGGGTCCAGCAGCACCGCCAGGAAATCATCCAAGATTTGGCTGCCATGGTCAGGGAGCTCCTGATTCAGTTCTACAAATCAACCAGATTTAAACCAACTCGGATCATTTTCTATAGAGATGGAGTTTCTGAGGGGCAGTTCCAGCAGGTGACACATTTCGCTTTGAGATCTGGATTCTGTTGTTTTCTGGTAGTAGATTTTACGTAGGCATGAATATCTACCAATTCCTTGCATACTGACCATGATAAGTGGGGAAAATGTTGTTGTATAATTAGCAGCAATCCTGAATAATTGCTTTTTGTTCACTGCACTCAGCTTTTTTTCAGATCTCGTTGATCCCTGTAGCTCTGTTAAGTGACTTCAGAGAGCTGGGAGAAAGCGTGCGTTTGAACAGTTCTGGATATGATCCCTTTTACTAGCTTGAAAAAGCAATTAGTCTGTTGAATATTCAACAGCCTAATTACATGTTAATTTGTATTTGGAAGTTAAAAAGATTTTGACATATAGCTTATTAGTCTGCGCTAGCAAGCTAATTTCTTCTCATTAAGTGAAGAAACTGAGGTTTGATGGTGCATGCTTTGACATCTCATGACTCTGAGTGACAGTGCAAGAAGGAGCATGATCTGAGATGAATCTGTAAGCTGGTTTTATATTTATCACACATCTTTTGCTTGATTCAGGTTCTCCATCATGAATTGCTGGCTATCAGAGAAGCGTGTATTAAACTAGAGAAGGATTACCAGCCTGGAATTACATTTATAGTTGTGCAGAAAAGGCATCACACCAGACTCTTCTGTACAGATAAAAATGAACGGGTATGTTCATGTTGTGACTGGCAGATATCTGGATCACAGCTGAATTGCTTTTGTGCTGTATGGAATCACAGATCCTTTGAATTGGAAGGGACCCTGAGAGGGCCACGTAGTCCAGTCCCCTGCACTGAGCAGAGACACACACAGCTACATCAGGGTGCCCAGGGCCTGATCCAACCTCACCCTGAACATCTCCAGGGATGGGACATCCACCACAGCTCTGGGTGACCTGTGCCAGTGCCTCACCACCCTCACTGTAAAAGACTTCCTCCTCACATCCAACCTAAATCTACCCTCTTTAAGCTTGAAGCTGTTTCCCCTTGTTCTGTCACCACAGACACTGCTAAAAAGAGTCTGTCCCCTTCTTTCCTACAGCTTCCCTATAGGAAAGATCTCCTCTATATGACAAATTTGCCGTGATTAAACGACTGTGTAATGTAGTGAGTGAAGTATTTCTGCCTGGCATGGAAAACATTTCTTTTTCTTTCCCTATAATAAACCAGCAAGAAGCTTTTGTGAAATAGCAACAGGATGTTGAACGACACAAGTCTGTTTGTAATTTCTTGATGTTACTCAAATTCTTCATTCTTCAGTTTCTTAATGTCCCAAGATATTTAAAGTAGGGATTGCTGAGGTAGCAGCATAGGGCTTTTAAGGTAGGAACATGAAATATTTCAGATACTCTGTTTTGTAAGTAGAGAGATCTGTTAAACATTTCCAGCGGTGCTTAAGGCATGCTTCATCCAGTTCTCAAGCAGGGAGTGTTTGTGGGTTCGTGGTTTTGATTGGTACAGTGACTTTTGGGTGTCTGTCTGAGATAAGAGACCCTAGAAACTGTTGGGTGAGATGAACTCTTTCCTTGATGGCTCTTTGTAAGGCAGAAAGATGTGTCTTGGACATCAGTAATTTGATTTGGGACTGTTGAGTCAGCATGTTGTTTTGCAGCAGTGAACATCTCAGATGGTTTCATGAATGCTTTGCAGTCACTGCTGTGTCTCTTGTGAAGTACATGTGGAAGTATTTTACCCTTTCTGGTGGGGAGGAGATTCCCCAGGGCTAGGATGGTGTCCTTACTGGAAATGGAGAGTTCCCAACTGGAAACCTCTGTTCAGATGCAGGGCTTTTCTTCTGTTTTTCCTGCTGTTGAGGATCTCTGTGTGAGCATCTGAAGCCCACTCTACTTCAAGGCATTAATTAATTCCTGGTAATGCTGACAAGAAGGAGATTTGGTATATTGAGAATGTGGTTAGATTTAAGTTGAATGTTTTAAGGTAAAAGGTATTTCAAGTTCTGCTTCCAGTGACAGATTGTCCTCTGCAGGAATAAACAAGGCAGGTTAAAGAGGAATATCCTGTCGTGGAATGGGAAGGTGAAAAGCAGTTGACAGATCAGTTGTGGGAAGCTCTTTCTGCATTGATCAGAAAAGCTCATTATTATAGATAAGGAAGATTTTGCAACTCTTATTTCTTTTTTTCCTCTCAGTTGTAGAGACACTTTGAGTTTTAGTGGTCCATTCTTGACATTCTGCTTTTTACAGATTCTTTTGATACGTTCCTTGCTTTTACTGTGCAGCTGAAAAGGAGGAGAATTTACATGTGTTAATGAATTTGCATATACTGTTCACACAGGTTGGAAAAAGTGGGAACATTCCAGCTGGTACCACAGTGGACACAAAGATCACCCATCCGTCGGAGTTTGACTTCTACCTGTGTAGTCACGCTGGTATTCAGGTACAGCATTCTGGATGGCAACTTTCAGACATTGGCTGTTGGGATTTCTGGTGTTGTTTACACAGCAGGCAAATCGTACCACCTCTGTGTTGCTGCTTTTTGCTGTACTGTCAACATCTAAAAGAAAGAATGAACCTGAGCAGACAGGAAGCACTTGCTGTAGTGCAGTGGGCAGCTCTGCAGCAGTTCAGCCTCAGAGGTGGAAGTGTAAGGAGATGTTTTTGATGCGCTGACGCTGTGCGTGTGATCTGCCCTCAGGGAACAAGCAGACCTTCACATTACCACGTCCTCTGGGATGACAATCGTTTCTCTTCAGATGAGCTGCAGATTCTTACCTACCAGCTGTGTCATACGTACGTACGCTGTACTCGTTCCGTTTCCATACCTGCACCAGCATATTACGCACACCTGGTTGCCTTCCGAGCCAGGTATCACCTGGTGGATAAAGAACACGACAGGTGAGTTGCAGAGCTTTGGGTTACTGCAGAATTTGGCAGGAAGCAGGGAGGAAATGGGCTTCTGGGATCAGCAGCATCCTTGGTTAGCAGTTGGAGGGCAGGCTGCTTGGTTTTTCTCCAGTGAAGTACACTGGGGGAGTAGTGGGGGTGGGCGGGGTGGAGTAAGAGATGGTGTTCACACATCCTTTGCTGTTTTTCCCTTTCAGAACTTCAGTAATGTTTTAAGGGGAATTAACTTCTGGCTGTTCTGTTTGGAAGAGATGAACGGTATGACAGCCTTACACGTAAGGAGAGGCAGAATAAATAGTATTTCTCCCCCCCCCCCCCTTTCTCTTTCAGCGCTGAAGGCAGCCACACTTCGGGTCAGAGTAATGGCAGAGATCATCAAGCACTTGCTAAAGCAGTTCAAGTTCACCAGGACACGTTGCGCACTATGTACTTTGCTTGACATGTTTTAATGTTCAGCAACTCAGTACCGAGTTGGATTCATGTGAGACCAGCTGCACTTAGACCAACAGTTGCCCAAGCTCCAGTGACAGCCAGCAATGAGTGATGTATCTTCTTTTCTTTTTTTTTTCTTCCCCTTTTTTTGCAAGAAAGCCTTCCGTCCACAATTTCAGACTTGGTTACGAACTACATTCTTGTACAAAGCCCCACCAATTGTTGGAAATGTGGTTTGCCAAAATCTCTTAAGCTGCCTGTTATAAAACAGACCCATATTTTATAATTAAATCAAGAGCTGGGATCTCAGGGCTTAGGGGAAAAACAAAACACAAAACTCTTGCATTGTTTGCTGTTCGTTTAATTGCTTTTAATAATTGGGAAAGATCTAATTCATACTAAAGTTAATGGGCTAAAATGCTGTGAATTAGCTTTTAATACAAAGGAAAGCAAAGCGTTTTTTGACTATTTGTGAAGCCTTGATTTTCTTCTAGATGCATTTCCAAAGTTTTTATTCTCAGAAGAAAAGAGTTGACAGAATTCTGGTTTTCGGCTGTCTTACAAAGATTTTTCTCTGTGTGTCTAAGGGCACATGTCTTTTCTGAAGCTCGTTCCTGAATGTTTTTTTTTTTTATTGTGCTGCATTTGCAAATGTTTTTCATAGACTTAAAGAAGAATTTTAAAACAGAACGAATGAATTTGTTCCTCAACTTTTAATAGGTCCAGTTAGATTGGTGAAAGAAAAGGTGCCATTTTTAAGAAAAGGAGAAAAAAAAAAAAATAAAAATTTTTTTTGTTTGTTTTAAATCATACTGACAGCTATAACTTGAGAATTTGTCATACAGAACTGTGACACTTACTCTCCAAAGTCTCTAAGGAATACGGGTCTGTGGTGATGAATACAGTACAATCCTCTTTCACTGTTATGTTTAATGTAAATGTTATATGTGTTTCACAGTATTAATGTGATAGGCTAGATGCTATTATTTATTTTTATTTACTAAGGAGTGCTCATGATACTTCTGTTAACATATCAAGAATGCTTTGGAGTTAGAAGTTAAAACCTTATCGTGAGGGCAGTGCTATTCAAATGCAAAAATATGCAATCGACTTTGGTGGGAGGGTTCAGAGCTGCGTGCAGAGGGCGTGGAAGGCACACAGACACCAACGCTGTGTGCCCATTCAAACATGAGCAATTGTATTTTATTTATGTGTGTATTATTGGTGAAGCAGGAATCTGCAGGAGGGGGGGAGACAGAAGTCAGAATCTATGCAGTAAAGGTAAATCTTACGAAACTGAAGTTTACTTACAAAGGGAGGTGAAACCTTCTTCATTATGCATAAGGGTAAATGTGAGAGTTTTGCTGTTCTCTTAGGAGAAGCATTAATTAACTGATAATTATTAGACAAACACTTCTGTTAGTTTGCACACTGGGTTCATAAAAAAAACGTAGTACATATGAAAACCATTGCACTAAAGATGATGCCATAAGCAGGTGTAGAAGAAAAAGGAAAAAGCCCAGGAAATGTGTTTATGCTGACTTATTTTCGTTTCTTTTCATAGGATAACTTAAAATCCGCCCTCTCAGCGTGTGTTCAAGGATGTCATTCTCTTCTTTTTGCTTTGTCTTCTCCCTTCTCACTTAGCAGATGCTCAGTCACTGTTGTGAGTACCGTATACCTCTAGCTGCTGAGATGGGCAAGGAGCTTTAACCAAGGCAGAGCTATGTGCTGTGCAGCAGAGGTCTGCAGCTGGCTGCTTGCTCAGTACACTGGGGTGTGCCCAACCTTTGCTGCGTTGAGAGCTCTAGGTACACAGCAGTGCAGATTGCAGGCATCACCTCGTAGCAGTGCGTTGCTGTTGTTCAGGTGAAATGGTGCTGCCAATCCCGTTAGCACATGAGTTGTGTTTGCATTATTCTGATGGATTGGTTAGCACGCCAGGTCAGACCTTCCTCTCGTGATGTGAGTTTAGCTTTTACATGATGCTGGAGTAGCAGAAGGCGAGCTCCACGTCGCGTTGTGTGTCGTCCCGTTTTCCAGCAGCCTGTACATACCTCCCTTAAACGTACTGCTGACCTGCAGGAGCTCTTCCACACCTGGCACGCTGCATCTGTGTGTTTGCTTAATGCGTTTCAGATTTTGGATTGTAATTCGGCAGAGTTTTATATATGAGTTTATTTTTATATGGATTACTCTTAACAAACACAAGGAAGATCGAGCATTTTAAAACTACATTTATTTTATTTGCTGCTTGTTATGCAGAGACCTCTTGGATGTGAATTTCGTCCTCCTTTCCCCTCTCTGTGCAGTTGTGGCTGTTGTAACTGACTTAGTGCACGTGGACAGGCAGGGAGAGGAGGACAGACAATCTTGACCCCAGGTCTTATTTCTGAAGCAGGTCATGGGACTTCCTGCACCCTCTGTGGGATGCATTCTTTGGGCTGGCATAGTAGTTCTGGGCTCTTAATCCGAGAGTAGCCCTCATCTGTGGTTCCTCTTGGAATGAACAGAGATGTTTCTGTAGTTATCCTTCCCTGAGTGTGAAGAACCTGGGATGGTTACGCGCATTTCAGGCTACGGATGTTTCTGCCTTTCACTGACTTTTCATCTTCTATTACTGCCAGTTCTACAGCTGGATTTCTCCCTCCTTACCTTTGCTGCCCCTTTCCCTCCTGACTGCTGAATAAACAAACCATTTAAAGCCTTGTTCTAACATTGATGAAGTACACCCTTTGAAAAGAACGAGGCACTGTAAGCCCAGAAGCTCTTTCTGGCAGTAGTTCCAAGCATCTCCTACCCAAAAAGAAGAAGGAAAAGGGGTCGGGGAGGGCACGAAACACCTCACACCTTACTCTTGCTATGGTTTGCATACCTCCCACGTGTTTTGTAAGAACAGCAGTATCTCAGGTAAACACAAAGCTCAAGGTGTCTCTCTCTCGAACGCATTCCTACCGTCGAAGTTGTAGCTGGGGTTGGTAATTATAACCACTAAGTCACTATGCAGCTCAGGCTAGCAATAACCAAATGTGTTTTACCCTCTGGCAGTTGTGTTTTGAGCCCATGCAAAGGAGTTGTGTGACTGCAGTTGCAGAGAAGCACTGGGCAGGACCTCTTCCATTGCACTCCTCGTGCTCTCTGTTATTTTCCCAGCAGTGACCTTCTGCTTGAATTCAGCTGTTGGTGCAAGCTGTCGTGGTGCTTAGCAGTCTGAAAGTTGATACTGATTGCACCCTGGTGACAGAAATATCTCATTCCCATTTGCAGGCAGGAGCGCCGTTATGGACAGCCCGATGCCAGTACTGCAGTATTTCTTGTTTTTTCAGAGCAGCTCACCTTTAAAAGCACGTGCTTGAGGGATGGATGGATAATAATGAGTTGCTGTGGATTAGCTTTCTGGAGTTTGCACTGAAATGGTAATGCTACAGGAACAAAAATGCTGCAGTACTGAAGCAGGCTGTGGAATCTCTGTCCTTGGTGGGGCTCAGACTTGGCTTGGTAGGAGGACTGGGCATCTCCAGAGAGGCCTTTCTGAGCACAATGCTCTGTAACAGTCCCTACAAACCACCGTATTAACAAAGGTAAAATAGAGAAGTTGTGGATGTAACTCACTATTGCTTATTTCTAGAAATTTCTGCTCCAGTGGCTCAATGGTATGGAATGTCCACTGTGTGTCTTCTGTCATGTGGGAAACAGAGTCGAGTCAGTGCTTAGGAAGAAATGTCCTGATGTGGAAGGTTGGCAGTCGGTGAACGTGTCTCTGCCTTGACATGATTTTGCATTTCAGATAGCCCTGTGCAACATCAACACTTCTTGTCTGTATGCACTGATGCACGGAGTGAGGTCACTTCTGTTTATTACAATTCCTTATTCTGACTTGGTTCAAGTTAGAGTCCTCCAACTGCAATATTTGGCTTGCTGAGTTACAGCCAATGATCTTCCACGTTACAGAAGTTCTGGTTAATTTCCTCTCGTTTAGGTCTGTCATGAGGATTTTAAATAACTTTTGAAGGCTGGGCATGGGCTTTGAGGTTCCCATGTGCCTGTGCAGCCTTAGAAAAAGATGGAAGTTCCTAACTGAGTTAAGGTGCTTTTGAAGCTTTATCAGAAGTCACGTGTGCTTGCACAGAGACTTTGTATTGAAAGCAGATGGGGACGTGGAGTGCTTCGCTCGCTGCTGCCAACACTATTTCCTTCTGCAGCAATAAATGGCCACATACATCTCTCCTCTAAAAGCCCCAATCCTTTTCATGCCAGTGAGTCTCTGCACTGGAACCTTCTTGCGCTGGAAGAGCAGGCATGGATGGGGCCGTGCTGCCTCTTGGTGTCATCCAGCAAGCATTTCTAGAGGCACAGAAATACTCTACATAGAAAAAAAGGAATGTAAAAGAAGTTCTGTTAGTCACACTTGATACCAGTGTAATAAAATAACTTTTCCTATTTGTTTTAATGCTCCTTCAGTAACATCTCTGTGTGTATCTTTGTCCTGACTGTGTTCTTTCTCAATTTCTGATACAGAACAATACTTTTTTTTTTTTGTTAACTTTTATATTACCTTTGGCATTGGGCTTCTTGTTGCACTCCTTCAGTCTTTTCTAAGGAAAACTTTAAGTAGAAGGTAATTGCACTGATTGTTTATAAACTATCTTTTTACTGTTAAACTCCCTTTTTACTGTAAGACTTTCTTGGCATCTGCTGTAGCTGATTAAAAATACTGTAAATAGTGCTCTGTATAGCAGATCCTGAAATGCTGTGGATCCCAGTCCTTGTACTTCCACTGTAGGAATACTGCCATATCTTACAGTCCTGAGATACAAGCTTTGGTTTTAAGAGGTGTTATACTTGGTTTGTGAACCCAAGGACACAGTCGCTTTCTCGTGTGTTTCCTGGCTTCTCTCAGCATGTGACTCCTGCCTTGTGTTTGGAAGAACCAATCTCTGCGACAGGATTAGTAACTTCCATCCCAAATCCGTAGTATTCTGCTCTGCTGGGACACAGAGCAGCAGGTTTTGTGCCCAGTGAGTTGGTGACTGGAAAGGTGCATCCCTCCAAAGATGCTTTCTGCCTGAAGGAGGTGAGGTTTGTGGTGTGTGCGTGGTGTGGTGCATGGTCAGTTTTGTGCTTCAGTTGCTTTTCCCATGTTGTTTCATTGCCTGAGGCATTCATATGAATGTAATGGCTTGGCCAAATCACTACAAAAGTTGTTTTTATAGGACTCTTAGTTAGCAAGCAGATGCAGTTAAAGGCTACCTCCTGCGTTCCTCTGCAGATGAATTAATTTGTAATGTGAACCTACTACTACAGCAGCCAGAATGCTCCCAGATCAACTGTACTCTTACTGCTTTGTTCCTTGCTGCTGGTGCCATGCTGTGATCTTGGATGTGTTCCTCGTGTGTAGACATGGCACGTGTCCATGCAGAGGTGATCGTTGAAGTCTCAGAACTAGCAAGGCAAATCTCACCTGGCACGTCTGCTTTCATGCAGGGTTCCTTCACCTTCTGCCCATTCTCTCCCTGAGTTTGTATACTGTCATTTCCAGATGAGAAACGCTTTCATATTTTATGTGTTGTCTGAAAAATATCATCATGTTTTCATTGAAAATGACATGAAGGTGCTTGAAATATATTTTGAATCTGAAGTAAAAAGAATATATATATATACGAGAGTATTTTTTTTAACACTTTTTGAATAAGTTGACGTGAGACTGTAACACTGAGATTTATTCTTTGCTCAGACCACATTTGATAAACTTTAAAATGGAGGAAAATTAAAAAAAAAAGATCTGGAGTACATTTGTATGGTGAGTGCTGTGTGTCAGTTTGGTGCAGAGCCTCTGCCCTCCATCAGTCTTGAAGAACATGCCAACTAAAGGTGCTTTGAATAACCTGAATAGAAACTGTAGAAAGCTGCATTGATATGTCGTTGTGTTTATAATGCTTCCCAACAAGCTTCCTCAATTTACAATTAACCACTCTGCTGACAGAAATGCCACGATGTGCTGGTGTGCTTTCATAGCACTCTTCTTATGGGCTTTATTCTCTGGAAATTAGCATTTCAGAAGTAAGTTAGCCTGGGCTTACGTGTTACCTGCAGAGTCTTCATTGCTGAGTCTTCATCTTTGGCTGTAGAAGTGAATGAAGCTTATTTCTGCCACTGATGGTTGCTCAAGTTCTCATTTGTGGAAGAATTCTTGTTGAGCAGCAGTGAGCAACTTAGAGTTCATCTAATAACACGACATCGTAACGTTCTGTTCCATTTGCTGTCATAACTTAACAGAGCTCCCTGTGAAAGCACAAAGAGAAGTGTTTTGCTCTAGGGGGAATGGCTCCTTTCCGAAAATACTTGGTTATGTCCTGCTGTTAGGAATCCACAGGCACTGTTGGCATTGCTGTGACCTGGAAGAGGTTTCAGTGTGCTGAACGTACTTCTCCGTGAGCACAACCTTAGAAAACAATGAGAGGAACATCATGTGCTTCACGGGAAGGTCTGCAAACCTGAAGGAGCATCAGGAAGAGCCCAGTGCTGGGTGTCCTGCATTGGGTGTTCCCCATCCTCCATGGAAATCAGGCGAGGTGAAACACTGCACACAACCCCTATCCCAAAAGGGCAGTGTTAGTGGGTAGGTCCCTGAAAGACTGGCTCTGATTTCAGCCTTCGGTATTGCGGAGTGTTGAGGATTTGGTTGGAGTGAGGATGGGGACATGTACAGAATTTGCAGGTGTGAGAGCTTGGTGGGAGCTGGTCTCGAAGTTCAGCACTTGGCAGCGCTAGAGATGTGAGTGGATCCGTAGCACACAGTGAAGGCTGGCTGCTCCCTTCCTCCTTTCTGAACATCTTCAAAAGAGTAGCTTCTTACAGTTTGTCCCAGTAGTGCCTCAACAGATGCATCTTAAGCTACCTGTGTCAGCTTTCCACCCAACCAACCTACCCATCATTCTGAAGAGCCTCCAGTTAGCATTGCAGGACTGTGTCCAAGGCCGTATTTGTTTGTAAATGGTGGCTTTGAGTGCATAGATTGCCTCCCCCAACCTTCTGGATGTGCTGTACTCAACTGAAGTACCAACTGGAATAGCTGCTATCAGCAGCGTTCACAGATATGACTTAACCTCAGAGCAAGTTTATGAATTGGCCCTAAAGCATAAATTTAAACATTTCAGATCCTGAAAAATGAGTTGAGACATTTCTGCATATTTTGGTTTTGAATGAGCTTGGCAAACATGAGTGGTGAGAAGGTCAGCAACCAAACTTGGGAGTTTCTGATCCCTTGCCTGGTTCGGTTTCTATTTCCTTGGTTAGATTCCACATCATATGCATTTTTCTGATGAGAACTCTATTCTTTCTTTATCAGCTTTTCCTGTCCCCACATATACAAACAGGAAGCTTCATTCTTAACAGGGTATGTAAAGCTGTGTGGCTGTGCTTGTTGTGCACGTGACTCAAAGCAGGTCTGGTGTGTGCTGTGTGGGCACCTGGCAGCGGGTGGGATTGAGCCCGTCATGTGTCGACCCAACAGACACAAGTGTGTGTCCAGATTTCACTAATGTTAATTCCCCATCAGCTGGGAGATGCTCAGAACCCACTGCTTCTGTGCTATAAAAGATGAAGTAATATCAACCCTGCTTCTTTTGTTCCTCATTTTCTCATTTAGACTTGTAAGGCTGAACCTGTGATTTCTCATCTCATTTACAAGTGACAATGCTGTTATTTTATCTTAAATACCATGTCTCTAATTGCCTGCCTGACTTGAATCTTTAATTGATCTCAAATTACCTCTCAGTGTTTAATCCCCAGAATGTCTCTAAATGAAATGAAGATTGTTGCGTGTGCCCATTCTTTATTACCTAGCTTTTGGCAGCAGCAGTAGTTGGTGGTTTTTGAATATATGGAGGGATGGGTGAGATAATGTATGAATTTACTTATGGAAGATGGACTTGAGGAGTAATCATTGGTAGATGGTCTGGAAAAGCAGCACTTCCTATGGAGGGGAGCAAAAGCAGAACACGAGGAGTAAGGTTCAGAATTACCTATCTGTGGAAAATTAGATCATAAATTAGCAGAGTACATCTGGCAGAGTTGTGGGCTGTTCTGAAAGGCTGCGGTTTGTTTGGTGTAATTTGTAGATTCAGCTTGGAAAACTGTATACACAGGGGCGTGTGTGTGTGTGTGTGTATCCACGTGTGCTGATGAAAGCCAAGCGTGGCTTTCATATATAAAAATGTAGAAGTGGAATTGTGCTGGCAACAATAAGCACAACCTCGCTGGGCTCTGTAGTGCTCTGTGACCACAACGTCTCAGACTCAAGGGCTGTTTGTAAATACAGACCTGGCCGCGTGTTTCCGTGCAGCAAAGTGGTGAAGTGATCATGGGAGGATGGGACGGAGTACAGAATGTGTTCAATCCTTTTTCCTTTAATTTGTTACACTGCAGATTTAATGAACATCCACGAAGGTTTGAATGCTTTCTTTTAATATTTTTTGATTGATTAAAAAAAAAAGAAAAGGAAAAGCAACCAAAAAGGAATTGAGAGATTTCACATTGTACTCGCTCCCTCGAAACAAAAATGCCTTTATAACCATTTTACTATTTTTTGAGAGCAAAAACAGAGATGTGAAGGGCCTCATTTCAAGTGGTACTGAGTGTGTGTTGGGCTCGAGTGTGTGTTGCACCCGTATTAATGTGTTGTGCCTGCGGTGTGTCGATGCTGTAGTGCTGCTTGGGGAGGACTAGCACTTGCCATATGAAAACCAGGAGTAGAAATGCCCTCACCTGACTCTTAAATGCAACAACGGCATTGCAGGGCTTATTGCATAGAGGAGGTGTTGTTTTGTGTCACTCAGAACTGCTGAGGCTCTGTGTAGATGTGTAGAGTCATATCGTGTTGTATGTATCTTGACGACGTAGTGTAACGTCCACGTGATGCCGCGTGGCAATGCCACCATAAGCCTTAAAACAAAGATAAATCTGTCAGATTTTCTCAGAGTATGCAAAAATACTGTTTAATGAGAGTAGGGTGTTCTTGTAAGGCTGAACTAGTGGAAAAAAAACCAACAAAACACAACAAACCATGTCTTGGAGATGGAAAGGGGAACCTGTAGATCTCTATACTGTGACCGACCTCTGTAGGCAGCAGCTGTCACTGTGGCCCAGTGGGAGCCGGGCCCACGTGCTGCTCCGGCAGCCTGCCCGGTTCTCAATTCCCAGCTTTTTTGTGTTGGACGTGCTGTGCTCCCTCCCCCTGCCAGGAGATCTTTGCCTGAAGGAGGATGAGGACTCGGCACTTACTTTGGTGTTGGAAAAGGTCTTCTCCAGGCGTGTGCTTGCTTCACGCATAGTGCCATCGCTCCCCCTTCCTGCACCTGACATCTGATCCTTCAACCATTTGAACCGGGGGCAAACCAAGCAGCGGGGACCCAGCTTTCTTTGTCCACTTGGATCTACCTCATTTAAACAGTTGGGTGCTATTTACTCAAGTTGTCCATGAGATTGGCAAGAGTGACCAAATGGCGTGTGACGGCCGCCTTGCACAGAGGCGGTCCTCTGCAACCCAAACCTTTGGGTTTTTCCTTTGCAAACAGCAGTGTTAGATTTGAGTTGTGTCCTTCGTGCCTTTGCATTTTGTTGTTGTTAGGTTTGTTTGGTTTTTTTTCCCCAATGCACAACAATCAGAAGTCGTATCCTCGATTAAAAACAGCCAATGAGTTTTAACCACACAGTTCAAAAGTAAAAATAAATAAATGGATAAAAACCAGTAGTTTCAGCAAAACGTTGAAGTATTTTTCAGTGCATCAGATCAAAGTGTACAGTATCACAGCAGAAGTGCGCCAAGAGAAATACCCAGGAACTTCTTTTGAGGTATACATAATCCCTACCCAAGAGAGAGAGCTCTGTGCATCCATCCATATGCATGCACACATGGCTGCGTGCCTGTGTATGTGCGTGGAAGGATGTGTGGGTAAGGGAAAAGAAAACAGTCATTGACTTTTCCACAGTTTTGTATTTAACAGTTTACAGCTCTGTATAAGTTTTTCTACTCTGTAAACCTTTTTTTACTTAAAAATAATAATAATTAATAATAATTCCTTTTTTTTGGAGACTTTAAGTTGTGATATATATCTTTTTTTTTTGAAGCTGGGAAAGAAAAAGAAAAAAAAAATCAGCTTTTTACCAATACCGAATATGGGGGAGGGAGGGGAAGCTCTTCTGTACAATTGTATTTAGTTTAAATAGTGAAGTATGGGATTGTAATAGTGCTGACATTCCATGGTGGCAGGACTTCCAAGTGTTTCCTAAGGCTTTCTGCTGCAGAGAGACTCGAACAAAAGGAAAATGCCTCTGTTAAATGTTTTTATAAAACTGCTCCATCAGGTCTGTACTTAAGCTATATTTTCTAAAGCCTAATCATCCTTTAATATGCTGCATATAAATTATCAGCATGGTTGCACTTTCTCAGTAATAATGGATGCCCTACAATTGGCTCACGGTGAGGACTTTAGTTTTGTAACAAAACAGTACTTTGGGCAGAAGGTAATATTTATGTAGGTACCTCAAGGGAAAAAAAAAAAAGAGCCTGAATATGCTGCATTTTGTTCCTTTAACATTTTTCATGTAGCATTTGTTTGCTTTTGTTTTTAGTAGTAGACGACCAGCTACCTGTTTTGCTTTGGGGGACCCAGGAGCGTTCTGTTTTCTGTTCCACCCGTAGGATGTAGCATCCTGCCTTGGTTTCACGCAGTAGCTCGGGATGGGGTTTGCCCTGCATCACGTATGCAACGGGGAGGGGGGGACCACGAGGACATTATTGGCTTTATGTAGGCTTTGGGAAAAGGATACTGTATTCCTGAAAGAGACAATAGATGTTCTGAATGGTGAATTTGTTGTGTACCACTTTCTTGACTCTCTTCTCAAAAACGAATGCGGAGCAGCTTACTAATGAGGGAAGCCCAGCAGCCTGAGCTTGCCCTGCTGGTCCACATTCTGAGGGGGCTCGGCCGTGCATCCCAACCTCTGGCTTTTGGGGAGAGCTGCTCCCCACGATGTGCCCTGCTCCTGAGCTCAGCCCGCCGACTGCTGGGGCTGCACCTTCTGCCTCTTCGTTTCCGAGTCAGTGAGAACAGAAAGATGTGCGGAGGTGGGTGATTTTTGTGGAGAGCTATTGAAGGAAGGAAGCTTCAGAGGCTGCGAAGGTGAGCGTTTATTGTCGTGTTCTTAAGCTTAGGTGGGTCCTTTTCCAAGTTTTGTTTGACAGCTTGCAAGGTAAAATAGTTTGCACTACTTTTGCAATAAACTCATGAAAAACCTAACAGTTTCTGTTTTGGTTTCTTACTGTATATATACAACTAATACTAAAGATTTAGCATAGTGTTTCTCACCTCAAAGCATTAAGACTCGTAACAAGCTCAGAATGCTGTAATTCCTGACAAAATAATGATGTGAATGATATTTTATAAAGTTATTTTGTATGGTGTCAATTTTGTTTTGCCTCATAGTATGTCAATAAAATAAAACTCCTCATCTTTACAACTTTGTTTGATGTCTTTTTATTGAACTTTAATCCAGAGCCAGCAGTCGCTTCAGTCTGTGCCTCAGAAGCTGTTGTTCTGAGTCTGGGATCTGTATCAAAGCAGAGATCCTCATGCTGCACCACACTGCACCCTCTCAAATTGTAATCCTATATTTTGTGAGATGAGGATGTCTGTGTTGCCCAAGAGCCGTGAAGCTCTCCTGGTCCTGGCGTTAAACTCTCTGGATGTGTTTCAGATGTTTCCATGGGCGCTGCTCTGCTTGTGCTGAATGCTTCTGGAAATCATTATGGACTGCTTACGTCCCAAAATGAAGGATTGAAGGTTGCTGCTTTGGAAACCCATTGCCTGAAGGTCCTACTGTTCAGTCGGTTCTGATTTCATACCTACAGCACCCAGGTCTGAAGTGAAGGAAGTTCTTCATGGTTACAGTGAAGTATCAAGTTGGGGATAGCAGAGATCCATTGAGTCCCAGCTGAGAGCCCAGCCCTGCAGACAGACTCATTCAGTAGTAGGAAATGCAGCTCTCCCTCCTACCCTAATTCCCTTGGTTTAGAAATGCTACTTTGAAGTGCTTTGCATTAAGCAAGGCTCACAGGGAATAGCAACAAGCCTGGGCAGATGAACGCTGAAGCTTGTGGCAAACCGGCAGCTCTGAAGTCCCCAGCGAGGTCTCCAGTTGAATTAATCTCAAGTTCTTGTTCAAGTTCTGGTGGCCTTGTTCATCAGCCCATAGGATACTTGCAAGGAGGATGAAATACAGTGATTTATACTTGGTGACCACAGTCCTTTTGGCATTTTTGCAAGCTGAGGAAGATGGGATCATCACTGCCTTTGAGCAGCTTGGGTGTGCTGGTGGGGATCTTGTGTGCTAGTATTGCAGGAAGGAAAAGAAAAATATGGATGTAATAGAGTTAATTCCAGAAAGCTTCCATGCCCCAGCACGTGTTCTGCTGTCCAAAATCTCTCAACACTTCAAAGAGGCCAAGATACCCTGAGAAGTACTGTCAGCTTCCTGCCCTGCAGCTGCCTTCCCTGCCAGGCAGCAACATTCAACTGCAAACTTTCAAAACCAATACTTGAGCTGCTTTACTTCTTGCTTTCACGTCTCCTAATGAAAGCCTGTTTAGCACAGCTCATCTTGTGGAGCTTCAGGCATTTTATAGTGTCCTTTCCCATACCAGATCGGGATAGATGTGGCTGTGAGGGCCTTGTGGCACCTAAAGGAATAGTGTAGCAGTGTCATGGAGGAGCGTGATGACAGCAAGATGGTTTAATAAATCACTCCTGTCTTGTTTGGGAACTGCTGAGTCACAGCCTGAACCACTTATTGAGCACCTGAAGGAAAGATCTGGTCAGCCCTGGGAGCACAGGTGAAGGTGATTCACCTGCATGACCAGAAGGGGTGGAGCCAGGCTGCACCCCTCTTAGACCTCATTTAAGGGCTGACTGCCACTGAGGAAGGGTCTCTTGCTGGAGATGTCTCCTTTGTGGAGTTCCTTCCCTGCAAATCTGGATCTCTGGAGACAAGTGAGTACTTATTTTCCTTCTTTTGTAACACCTCCTTGTTTGCTGGTCTCTTTGCTTTTACAGCCTTTACACTGGCTAATAGCATTCAGCAGCTAAGTACACCGTTGCAGAGCAAGCACTGAAGGGTCCCAAAGTACCTGGGTACACACAGGTGCAAACCACAGTGTCTGTTTGTAACCTGGTGGTGGCTGACCATGCTGAGCCTCCTCCCCAGGCTCACGGATGGCAGCTGTTGGCAAGTTGACTGACATTGTCCCTTAGAACCCCTGCATGGCACCGTGGTGGGTAACTGGGTCAGCTCCACTGAACTGCTGAAGGAAAATCAGCTCAGGAAGTGCTGCTGTGACTCAACCAAGAGATGACTGCTCTGGGATCAGGCTGTTGCTCTGTGACTGTACAACACAACCCTCGTGGTGGACAGCACTTCTTGAGTCCCATGCTGTTCCACCCCGTTACCCAATACCTTTGTTTATGCTCTAGGCTTATCATTCAACTCACACGGAGAGCGAAAGAAGCTGCTTCTGCTCCCCCAAAGCTGGCAAGTATTAGACACACCAAGTGCTGAGAAAAACACTGTTAATGACTTACATATCCCACCCCAAACACACAGTGCTCAGCTGTTGGTTTCTCACAGCTCTCCATACACTTCTAGTAATAAATAAAACCCCCCAAAACCTCCACCCTTTCAACAACGGTACAGCTCTGCATAACTCTCTTGGGAACTTCAAGGGGTAAAACATCACGTAGCACTCACTGCAGCCTTCCTGAGGCAATACTGTGTTCTATCAGAAGCTGAAGCTGGAAAAAAAACTGCAGGAAGTTTGTCACTTTTTTCCTAAAAATATTTATTGTAAAAAGTCGCATATAAAGTGGTAAACAGGACAGTTATAGTAAAAAACCCAACATTTCAGCAGTGCAGCTCTTTCACTTGAGTGGTAAAGGGTTGCTCGTTCTCAGCATTAACAGACCTCAAACAACACGTGCTTCGTCAGAACACTGTGGACAAACTGCAGCACACACAACTACACAGAAAGGTTCTCAGACATATTTACATCATCATCTATCACACCTCCGTTTCATCACCACGGCTGCTAGAATGGCCTTCATCCTCTGCTTGGTTTCTGTGCAGATGTGCCAGTTCAGGCTGTGGTACAGCAACTGCTTTCTTTATTAAAGCAAAACAGAACACTTACAAACATGGGCTTGGTCCACTGCTAATGCCCTGCCACTGCTGCAGAAAACTGGGGAAGGGTTGGATCACTTGCTGGCTCCCACCATGGAGGAGAAGAGCAGGGGTAGTAAATCCTGTGTAAAAGGCTTCCCCTCACCTGAGAAACACAAACTGGGGAGGAGCTCCCTTTTAATGAGTGAAAGAGCTTTTGGACTGAGAGCTGCCCGTAAGGAAGTGTATGCCTGGGTAATGATTGTCTGAAGGAGTCATTTTCAGTCGTCTGAGCAGAGTTGTGCTGTCACATTTACATTATTGCTTCTCATGCCACCACGTTTCTGAGGGAAGGATTCCATTCTTCAGGAAGTACACAGTTCAATTTTTAAGCTTCTTAAAGCAAAAGCAGATGGCTCAGTGTATAAATATATCCAGCATCTGGATTCTCAGTCACAAAAATAACATCCTTTATACAACAGAAAATGGATCAACTAAAAAGTAGCTCTCCATTAGCCTTAAGATCCAACAGCTTCATCCACAGCTTCGTTGTCATCCTCTTCATCATTGTCCTCTTCATCACATTCCCCCAGCTCTCCATCTCGCTTCTCTTTTTCAAGCATTTTTAGGTATTTGCTAGCTAGGATTTTCTTTGGCAAGATATCTGGAAGGGAGAATGGCTTCTTTTAGTCAGTTTAAGTACTTACATTGTCTCATCCATAGCACTGCATACAGAATCACAGAACCATCAGCACTTGGAAGGGGCCAAATACCATTAAACAAAACTGAGTACCATTATTTTAGATAATAACCAACTGAGTGGGTCTGACGTACAGATGCATCATAGGTGCATATGTCCTTCTTAGTCTTAATTACAGGTAACATTATTTGTTTGATGTTAAATGGAATGCTCAATAGCTTTGACAAATTCAATAGGACAGCTGTCTTCTTTGTGCCCTGCAGAACCTTGATTTCTATATTCAGGTAAGATGCTCATTCAGGGCAGTAATGATGGCTCTGGCACAAGGCAAAACAAGGAGCCCTGAGAATGACCAGGCTACAGATATTGTTTGCGCTGGAAGAGACCATAAAGCCAACCTAGTTCCAACTCCCTGTCATGGGCAGGGTTGCCACCCACCAGATCAGGCTGCCCAGGGCCCCATCCAATCTGGCCTTGGACCCCTCCAGGAATGGGGCATCCACATCTTCTCTGGGCAGCCTGTTCCTGTGCCTCACCACTATCTCAGTAAAAAATAAATAAATAAATAAAAAATTGCTCCTAGTATCTAATTTACCCCTCCCTTCTTTTACTTTAAAACCATTCCCCCTTGTTCTATAGCTGTCAGACCATGTAAAAAGTCAGTCTCCTTCCTGCTTATAAGCTCCCTTCAAGTACTGGAAGGCTGCACTGATGTCTCTCTGAGGCTCTCTCTTTTCCAAGCCAAACGAGTCCAACTCTTTCTCTGTAAGAGAAGTGCTCCAGCCCTTTGACCATCTTTCTGGCCCTCCTCCAGACCTGCTCCAACAGCTCAGTGCTGTCACTTAAACACATGTGTGAATCCTGAGAACTCTGCTCCTTTTTATTTACATGGCCATGAGTTTTCCTAAGAGATAACAAAGAAAAGCTCTGCAAAATCAGAATGTTAAACGAATCATAGAATGGTTTGGGTTGGAAGGGACGTTTAGGATCATCTGGTTCCAATTCCCCTGCTATACGCAGGGACACCTCCCTCTAGAGCAGGGTGCTCACAGCTCCATCCAGCCTGGCCTTGAATGCTTCCAGGGAGGGGACATCCACAAACTGTTCCAGTGTCTTAGCACCCTGAGCCTCTTTGCAGGGTGCCTGGGTTTAGCATGCTGACAAAGAAGACGCTGAATGACAAGGAGCACTGAGGAACTTTTCAGGGCAACAGTTCATCCTGACCACCTCCCAACTCTGTCAGTAAGCCTTCAGTTGTATGGTTTTTCTTTTCCACGTATATAATAGGAGAATAATGACCAGTAGGAGAGCTGTGCCCTCACAAAAGAATTCAATGAAATCAAAGCTTTACCTCCAAAAGTACACACAAGATTCCCACAGCTCTTTAGTTACCTGCAAGGAACTGAAAGGTTTCACACTCCTCTGCAGTGTGCGACAGGTCGCTGTACGTGAGGGCGTTCTTCTCCTTGCCTCTGCCGTGTTTGTAGGAGTACGAGGCCAAATACTGAACGAAAAGCTCCTAAAACGTAAAGCAAACAACACCGATTCGGACATACAGCCGGCAGTTTAACCCCCAATTAAAGACCCAAACCCCGCATTCAGCCGCACGCATCCAGGGCGCGAAGAACCCGCCCGGGCGGTGGGGGGAGGGGAGGCAGTACCGTGGCCTTGGCGGTGAGGAACAGCGCGTCCTGGTTGATGCTGGAGACCTCGGGCGAGCTCTTCATGATGACGCGGATGCGCGACAGGGGCAGTGACACCAGCCGGTTCTCTCCGCCGCTTAGCCTGGCCGCCATTTTACCCCCCTCCACCCCTCCCCAAACCCCGGAGCGGCCACGGCCTTTCACCCCTCATCCCGGCGACAAATAGGCGGCCGCCGCCGCAAGGCCGTCTGGGAGTTGTAGTCCGCGACCGCCACAGGAACCCCGCGCGGCGGCGGCGGCGGGCGGGGCCGGGAGGACTACGGATCCCGTGGTGCACCGCGCCCGGCCGCTGCTGTGCCGGTAGCGGCGGGTGGGAGGAAGCGTGGATCTGGCGGCCCTACGGAGGGACGATGCAGTCATAGAATGGCTTGGGTTGGTCTTCATTCGTATTGGAGAATGTTCATTGGCTTTGGGTCCAACATCTCTGTATTTGGAGACGACTTTGACAGTTCAGTACCGACAATCAAAACCTCCTGGACGGCATAATTCATTTGAGATTACAACACAGTGGTGAAACCACTCCGCAGATTACATGTGAAGCCTTATGTACAGTGACGCTGTATGGGTATTGATCAGGCTCAGTTTGTTTGATCCCTGTAGTCTTGTGACACCTTGTGGAAATAGCCGTCATTACTATGACAGTGAGATGCACGCATGTAAGCAACTTCTCTTCTGAGTTGGTCTCCACCACTTGGAATTAACTCCTCCTGGAGGACCTCGGGAGACTGAGTAGCTTAATGGCAGTGTCAAAGCTCTGGACTGTCGCGTTTACAGAGCCACAATCCAGATTATCTCCTAGAAACAATAAAATACGAACTATCCCAATTTACATTCAGTAATAACTATCTTAATTGATACAAGCTGTCTTATTTATTTATTTATTTAGTCTCATAAGGAAGAATTGAAACAACAAAATACCGCAGAGCTGGACTAGAACAAAGGAATATTTTGAGTTGGAAGGGACTCACAAGGACATCACTGAATCCAGCTATGTCAGAAAGTGCCTCTCCAGCCATTGCTACGGAGGAGAGCTGTAACTAATGACCACTGGCAACATTAATGAGACCAAATCTTTAGTGTGCTTCTGTATCACTGATATCACAACCACATACAGTTTCTCGTGACACCCAAACAACAAAAACATGGTTTGTTTGATGATCTGTCCTGATAAATAGATAAACACTTGGGAAAACTGCTCCAGGGGCATGGACTGACAGCAGGTTTCTCTTCCATGGGGAGAAACAGTAGCCTGTTGGACAAGCTGGTGGCACCTATGACTGTGTGTCTGCTCTCCTTTGTCACTATGGAGTGACAGTAGATCACTGATGTGCAAATAAGTTTTCAGTATGTCCCTTGTGTTTTCATCTGTAATGTATCTGTATCATGCATCCAGCTGACAGCTCCATGTCTTCTTCTGTGACCTGTCAAGGAGAAATGTGTCCTTACCAAGTTAATAAAATAATTAATCTCCTAAAAGGGGTTAAGAGCATTTGTTTATCTACATTTATATTTAATGTTTGTGTGTTGGAGGAAAGTTTGTGATCCAAGTGACCCTTCCCAGACTCTGTAATCTTTCCCCAGCAGTGCACTTGTAACAAGGTCTCCTTATCATGATCTTAGACGGATCTCAATATTAATTACCAGCTCTAAACCCTTAAATTTTATATCTCTAGAATATAGAGATATATAGTCTGTGTAGAAACTAATTTTAAAATTGTATGATTTAGGAAGTTTAAAGACTTAAACTTTCTGAATGAACAGGTAATGCAAGTCATTTTCTCCAGTCATATTTCTGGGGAGGCTGCCCCACACCCGTTAATTGTCTGTTAATAAATAAGACTGCAATCTTCCTTGGGGAGGAAAAGGAACTGTAGTTGAACTTTAGTTGAGCCAGCTGAACATGAGCCAGCAGTGTGCCCAGGTGGTCAAGAAAGCCAATGGCATCCTGATTCGTATCAGAAACAGTGCAACCAGCACAGCAGGGAGGTGATCAGCACAGGTTAGGCTGCACCTTGAATACTCTTTTTCAGTTCTGGGCCCCTCAATACAAGAAAAGAATCACGTGGCATGAGTGTCATCATTTAGTGGATGATGGTGACAGGCTGATGGTTGGACTAGATGATCTCAGTGATCTTCTCCAAGCTTACAGTTCTGAATTGCTCATCGAGGTTCTTCACTATATGAAATAACCCAGGGTGCCATCTCAAAGGGGAAGGGATGTAAATACGGAGGGCTGGCACCACCTCAGAGACTTCAGACTGGAGAAGCATGGATGTTTCTTGGTGCCTGGAGCAGCAGGGATGTGCCATCACCTCCTGATTTGTGCAAACACCGCGGCACGTCTCTGGGAACCATAACTGGGATGCTCAACTGGGAAAGTACTTTAGTTCTCACTTAAGGCTCACGCTTCCCAGAGGCTTCAGGGTTTTTATCCTTTGCTACTGCGTGAGGGTTGCTCTTTTCCACCACAAAGACTGACAGCCTCTGTAACCTTCAGTCAGACAGCAAGGAGAGACGCCAGCAGCTGGGCTTCACCACCCAGGCGACGCGCTTTCATTCAATGAAAACCCCTTCGACCACTTTCCCTTCCCTCAGCCGCTTTCCCCCGCTCCCGCCCGCCCCGTCGCAAGAACCGAAAGCGCGGCCGCCTCAGCGTTCCCGCGCATGCGCCGCCACACGGGCGCCCATTGCCGTCAGTTCCGCCGCCCGCCCGCCCGCTCCGCGCGTCCGGCAGCAGCAGCAGGAGGGGGCGGCTCCCGTCCCGGCTGTGAGTGCGCCCCTCCGCGCCTCTCTCCCCTCACCAACCCCCCGGGACGGCTCACACCGCCCCTCAGCCCCTTTCCTTAACGGGGTGCGGGGTGGGAATGTGCTTGTTGATGTCAGAATGGGTTCCAGCCTCCTTCCTTGTTCGTGTGGTGCCGGCTGAAATGGAGCAGCACGGGGCTCGGGCTGTGCCCGTCTGTGTGGCACAGCCACAGAAATGCACTTTGGGATAGCTCGGGTGGTGGGGGGGATCCCATACACAGAAATCTCAAGCTATTTTATGGTCCTCCTGCTGAGCTTTGAGGAAATAGCCACTTTATTCTCAGTAAATCAGTACTGTGAACCTGGTTTTTGTGGTCCTTAGCACTGATGGCTGCGTGAGGTTTGGCCGTTGCTTTAGGTTGGCAGTCCACGTCCCACCCCACGCAGGGCCCTGCACTTCCAACGTGTGTTGTGGGGACCCACTGCACAGCCTGGGGCTCAGGGTTCAGTGTTTGCCCTGTGTGCTGTGTTGGCTGGCGTTGCTTGTTTCACCTGTGTGAAATGATCTGGTTGTTAAAAAAAAAAGAAAGAAAATGTGCAGGTGTTTTTTGGAGGCAGTTCAAAGCAGTGCATAATGCACTGTGTTTGGGCTGGATGGAGCTCTGCACGCCCTGATGTAGCTGTAGGTGTCCTTGTTCATGGCAGGGGAGTCACCTTTAAAGGTCCCCTTCCGATTCAGACGGTTCTGTCATTTTTGTGACGAAGTCCCAGCTTGATTCAGCACTGTGTATGCTTCTGGGTGTTAAATACTATGCATTTATCTCTTGCTAGTCTGCCGTTGGTGCAAAATGAGTGTCCCTGACTACATGCAGTGCGCTGAGGATCATCAGACTCTCCTGGTTGTGGTCCAGCCCATTGGCATTGTACCAGAAGAGAGCTTTTACAGGATCTACAAGCGGATTTCAGCCGTGAGCCAGGTCAACGTGCGCGACTCTCAGCGCGTGCTGTACATTCGTTATAGGCACCACTATCCCCCGGAGAACAACGAATGGGGGGATTTTCAGACGCACCGCAAAGTTGTGGGGCTGATAACGATAACAGACTGTTCTTCTGCCAAGGACTGGCCTCAGACATTTGAAAAATTTCATCTTCAGAAGGAAATGTACAGCTCTACGCTCTACGATTCCCGGCTGTTTGTCTTCGGACTTCAAGGAGAGATTGCAGAGCAGGCCCGCACAGATGTGGCGTTTTATCCTAGTTACGATGAATGTGAAACCGTGGAGAAAAGAATAGAAGACTTCATTGAATCCCTCTTCATTGTGTTGGAGTCCAAGCGGCTTGACAGAGCCACTGACAAGTCTGGAGACAAGATCCCACTGCTCTGCGTTCCTTTCGAGAAGAAGGATTTTGTAGGGCTGGACACAGACAGTAGGTAAGCTGCTAGAAAAGACAGAGCGTACTTTGCTACAGTAAATGTTGTGCTGCCCTTCTTGTATGCATCTGCTGCTGTTTAAGAGAACTTAATTTCCGTGGTCTGTCTGACTGTATTCGATATTTTGAGTTCGAGTGTGCATTTAAATACTTAGTTTAGATGTCGCAGGAGACGTTTGACAGATTCCACTACAGTGAGAGTTTTTGAGGAAGGACTCAGAGGGTTTGTAGAGAAACAGTGTTATTAAAGAAATTCAGTTTACATCAGTTAACACAATGTTACATCTTTTTATTTTGTTTTCCGAAGTGTCTTTCCCTGTCTTTTGTTTTCATTTCATTATTTGGTAGGTTGCACCCGTCATGTTTTGCTGTTGTTATCATCACAGTTGTACCCTTTGTTTAGCCTGTGTTACAGTTTTTGTTCTCCTCCTCTTGCACCCTCCCTTGACCATTTGTTCACTCAGCTTTCAGATGCGTGCACTACATAGCTTTGGTTTTAGGCCTTTTGCCTGTAGAGAGGTACAGAGTTTGTTTGGCTCCAGTACTTGAAGTCACGACCACGTTTCTTCCTTTGGTCTCAGAGAAGATAGAAAAGTGTCAGAAAATAACACACATCCTTCTTGAAGGGCCAGCAGCACCTTTCTCCTCTGCCCCAGGGCCTCTTGCTGGCGTGCAGCTGAGCTTGCTCTGGCTTGCTAGCCTGTGTTGTCCCCTATGGGTGGTACTCTATAGGTGTTCTGCTTAGAAACATAGAATCATTGAGTGGTTGGGCTTTAAGATCACGTAGTTCCAACCCCTCTGCTATAGGCAGGGCCAACTCCCTCTAGCCCCGGTTGCTCACAGCCCCATCCAACTTGGCCTGGAATGCTTCGCAGGAGGGGGCGTCCACGGTCTCTGTGGGCAACCTGTTCCAGTGTCTCAGCATGCTGAGCCTCACAGTATAGGATTGCCTCTTAATATGCAGTAGCCAACTTTTGTTGTCAGTGCCAGCTGTTGTTACTGTTTTCTGTACTCTGTACAACATTTTGTAGCCTAGACAAACCCTTTTAGAATCTTGGCTTTCATTAGGATGCATTTTGAGTGAATGTGATAACTTAATCACGCAGATTTTGTGTTCCAGTTTACCAAAAGCCTCTGCCTTAGTCTCAGAATTAATTATGTTGTGATTATGTCCTCTAAACAGTTTTCCATTAAGTCTAAATCCATGGATATACCTCAGTTAATGCTTGATGTACTTAACTGTTCAGAGAAAATAAATATTCTGAACTTTTTCCTTTGGTTTGAAAGAGTGTTTTTTAGCTTTTGTTTTGCTGTGGAGTTGCTATGTCTGTTTTAAGAGCTGGGAAAGAGTTGTCCTTCACTGAGAGAGAGAAGTAAATGTGCAAAGTGTGAACTTCTCTGCTCAGGTACCTCTCACATAGCACAATGTTTTCTGGCTTCTGTGTTCTATACATAGCTGAAATTCAGGCCTGTGAAGTGGGTTGAACTATGATTGGTTTATTAAACTACATTCAACCTTCCAGCCTAAGTCTTCAGGTGGGAAATGCTAGGATATTTATTATCTTATTTCTTGGGTTGAAATTAAATGCTGTAATTGTAACACATTCTGTTTAGCAGCAACAGGTTCCCCAAGTAAGGGGAATGTACTGCAGGAAGTCAAAATACAGAGATGCAGGGTTAGCAAGGACCTCCTTCAGCTGAGTCCAGTTTGTGTCTTTGCAAGATGCTATGCTGTGTAAGTCTGCTCAGTGAGGAATAAAAGTTGTCCAAATGCATGGGCTGCACGTGAAAGTAATAGGCAAGCAATGAAACAGCTTCTTCTTGGGAAGGGGGTTATGTATCTATTGAGAGAAAATATGTTAAGAACTTACATATGTATGATCATGTGACCTGAAGATTAATTAAAGGTACCCAACTTATAAAATCTATTTTCTTCAGCAATTTACTGTCAACTGTGAAGCTTCATATTTATGCTCAAAGCTGGACAGATAGGATCGATGCTCAGTGGGTAAGACTAATATTCATACCAAGGAGTAATATTTGCCACTGAATTTCATGATCAGTGAGAGCACGGTCAGTGTCTTTTAGGTGCAGTTTGTACATCAGGAATTTGGATTTCAAGTAAAAAGAAAAGTGAAGCATGATTTGAAAAGAATGCAGTTATTTTATCTGATAGAAAACTATTTATATGGAAAATAGCAGGATTAAGTGCTAAGAAGTCGTTGAAGAAAGGTGTTTTTTTACATTAGTTTCTGTTTTAGGATCTTTTTTATGCTGGTAAGGGATCCCTTTAATACTACTGAGAGGTGAGAAGGTAGGGCTCTGTTACTAGCTGTGTGTTTACACTGTGTAGATGGGATTTGCTTACTGATTTGTCAGACTTTGTGATGTCTCAGTATGTGTATGTGGCTGTTTATTTTATTTCTGTTCTGTCTTTCTAATTTTTGTTTTGTTCCTTTCTTTTCCTTCTTCTCTCATACTGCCCTGTGAGTTTGTTGTTGGGTCTAAAAAGGTAGGCTGCGATTGCGTACATTTAAAAGCAGTTAGCTTCCTTCCATACACTGCCTTTCCACTCTGCCTTCATTGCATAGTTCAGTGTTGCTTTTTTCTCTTTCTTTTCCACCACACACACACACGTAGTTGCTGCCTGGAGCCTTACTACTGTCGTTGACCCTTTTTTGGCGCATCTGGCAATTATCTTTGGTATCAGTGCTGATTTTTCTTTCTGTAGGGCACTCGTGGTATGCTTAGGCGGCTGCTAGCCTCTGGAGCTCGCTTTATTGTTTAAACTCCAAAGCCATGAAGCTGTCGCTGCCTGTCTTTGGTTTCCAAATTTGGACTTTCTGGCAGTTGATGAAATGCTGCTGTACTTGAAGTCAGAATGATGTTATGATCGGCCATGTCTGTAGTTGTGCATGCTGACTGGAATCGGCGGAATTGGATGGGGATTTGTGTTGAAGCATTCTGCATGAGTTTCACAAGTTCATTTTGCATGCTTCTTGTTTTTATATGCAGCCATTTTGAAATATTGAGGGTTCAGAAAGTCCTTCAAACTTATTACTGGGTGGTTAGTAGCGAAAAGAAATTCTGTCTTGAAACATTATACCCTTAGTCTGATTTTTCTACAGAAATTATCCTGGCATCCTAGAATGGGGACAGAGGGGGAAAATGTATATCCTATATGGGAAATGGATATTTTCTGGTTCCCAGACCAGGTTTATGGTCCTCCACTTCCAGGCAGCAGTCGTTACTGCTGGTAGTGATGGTCGCTGTTATTTTGAAGAGTAAGGTGTGTGTTAAGTAGCAGATGAACACAAACAGGATACTTTAGAGGATGAGATTGGAAACTCCTTTTGTAGTTGGCTGTGTTTACAGGTGCTGAAGGTGGGTTTGGGTTGCTGATATTTTCCACGTGTGGTCCTGTATCATAGGGCATGAAGTCCTTTGAAGGCAGTCCTGAGTGCATTGTGCCCTCTGGAAAGGCTTTTTATGATGTCATGGTTTGAGGCATGGGAATGGCTTTGCTAAGGCTCTGTCTTAAATGATCTTCTCAACAACAGAAAAACTTTTCAATGCTCTTAGCAGCGGAGTATGACAAGGACCTGATGGAGAGAAAGTAGCCATCGCTGCCTGTGAACTTCCTGTCATCAAAAAGAGCTAAGCAGTAAAGAGCCAAAATAAATAACCAATGCTTTAATGAAAGGGAAGTTAGAGAGAAGATATCTATACGCTTCTTGCTTTCAGCTTTGTGGCCTGATCCTTCAGGTAAAGCTGTGAAGCAAAGCCAGCTGAGTATTACTGTGAGTAATCACTTTGTAATTTTATGCTGAGATAAGTGTGCCTGTTTATTTTTTCCCATTGAATTTGCAACCCATATGGACTGAAGAAACTGTCCCTCACTTCTTGATTCGTGAGGTTGTGGAGTCTCCCTCTCTGGAGATGTTCAAGACCTGCCTGGACACCTACCTGTGCACCCTGGTCTAGGGAGCTGCTTTGGCAGGGGGTTGGACTTGATGATCTCTGGAGGGCCCTTCCAACCCCTACAATGCTGTAATAATATTTATGAGCTTAAACATACATTGAGTGAATTTGGTCTTTGAATAATTAGAAGTAAAATTTTTAATCATCAGGAATAAATTGATCTTCTTGTTCATAAACAGAAATAGCTCCTAAAAGAGAGATATTTTGAATAAGCAGTGCTTGTTGATGTCCAGGTTATGCTGTAATGAGTGACTATGTGCATAAAGTTTTGGCAAAATGAGGTATTGGATGGGAAGAGCCGTTGGTGAGGCAGTGTTGTTAAAGTGCTTTGGGTGCTAAATTCTGGCTCAGCTGCCTGGCACTGTCCCTTCTGCTTTTGCTGTATGACTCATAGTTTAATATATAATCTGGAAAATCTGGAGGAAACAAACTTGAAAACTACAGTTTTGATAGAATAAGAAATACTGCTTGTCCATAAATCTACAGATTACTTGAAAAGGTAGGGCAAAAAAAAAAAATTGAGATATGAGAGTATTTGAAAGGAATTAGAACAGGACTATTTCCACCCCAGTTCTGGGAAGTACTGCACTGAAGAAAAGCACCTCCTCAAATCTCTTTAATTACATAATGATGACACTTCCCCATGTACTCGGGTCTTACTTTGGAGTATAAAAGTTCATTGTACCATAAAATACACATTACTTGCTTTTGAAATGGCTAAATTAGCTTCCAATATGCTGGATAATGACAGAAGTACAGATAGAACTGGTACAAGCTTGAAACATAAAACCATGACAGTATGACATGATCCTGTGTGTTTTTGGAAGCCCAAGTTATCCAGATTGTTTGGAGAGACTCCTGTCACATGAGAAAGAATGACATCGACAGCAGTTCTTTCAATTAAAACTTCATTCTCAGATGTCTTCCTTGTGTTTCAATCTGTACAAAGAAAAAGGCTTTTTTTCTTGATGTGAATTTAGGAACATAAAATAGCATGTTATATGCACGCATGTATTTCTAGGTTCATATACTTGGAAGTCAGGAGGGATACTCTATTGGAGAGATGTAAATGAATATGTTACCTGGGCTGATGTTATATTTTCTGTAAGACTGCACTGGTGTTGTCTGATTTTGGGAAAGGAAGGAAATTGTCTTGCTGATGCTGGTTCAGATTTTATTTGAATAAATGAAAAAAGAGTAGCAAGAGAAACTCTGTCAGACCTTGCCTGAAGTGGTAGTGGCTATACTGAGTCTGTTAAATGTGGAATAGGATGAAAATGGAAAGGAACTGAAGGCTTAATCGTTCTGCTCATCACTGCTTTAACATGTCCTTTTCTTCATCAAGCATAACGTTTCTAAAAAAATGGTGTTTCTTTCCAAGTGTAGGCAAGGCATCCAACTATATGCAAATAAATGCTATGTAGCCTAAATGTGCAATGCATTGTTCTTTTCAGTGTCTCCTCCAAGCGCTGGTTCTTTTACTTTTGCATATTAAGTTGCTTAGAATTCACACTGGATGTTTGCTCAGAGAAAGTACAGTGACGTCAATCTGTTATTAAAGAAAATTGGCTTTAGGTGTTTATTAGCTCAGATAGTTCCTTGGAAATAACTTCATGTTGTGTCTTTTCTTTTGCAGACACTATAAGAAACGTTGTCAAGGCCGGATGCGGAAGCATGTTGGTGACCTGTGCTTACAAGCTGGGATGTTACAAGATTCCTTGGTGCACTATCACATGGCAGTGGAACTTCTGCGGTCTGTAAATGACTTCCTGTGGCTCGGAGGTAGGTTTAACTGATGATATTTAATAAAAAAATTAATAGCTAAAATCAAGCAAACAGAACTGTTGGATGTTTGCTGTTTCGAGTCACCATCTTGTTCTTCATGTGCTTGGAAATGACTTCCAGGAGGATGTTTCAAAGCCTTGCTGGAAAGTTGAGTCCATTAGACTTCCTAAGTGCTTTGTAAAGCCCTGGTACCTCCTCCCTGGTGATGGGTGTGATGTTTCCCTTTGTCCAGTTGTTACAAGTCTTCCCCTATTCAGGCTGTAAGGAAGTGGCCTCACAGTGACATTGGCCAACTCCCCGCATCCTCAGGTGCATCCTAACTGTTTTGGGGATTTGTGGCTACTTGGGTTGAGTACTTTGGATGCCTGTCTTCTTCTACTGTGGATAGGCCTTACTCCCGCAGTTCTGCCATTAGGTCTGGGTGCTTGGGAAGCCTGAGTGGAAACGTTACCAGTGAGAACAGAGACAAAAAGGACATGGACTAACTCAGCCTGTGTCTCCAAATGAAGCATACCTTGTATTCATGCTAATAGTCTCCTCTCTGTGATACTTCACTTCTTGAAAGTACCTTTACTAATCTGCTGGTTTTTTTTCTTTTACGCCTAGCTGCTCTTGAGGGGTTATGTTCTGCATCAGTCATCTATCATTACCCTGGTGGGACTGGAGGTAAAGTTGGATCTCGTAGGGCACAAGGAGGTTCTGTTTCTGCTGAGGCAGGCAACAGGCACAGACCAGGTAAGAAAGGAATCTGACTTCTATTCCAATCACTGGGACTCAGAACCCCATTCCAGCTGTTGGTGCTCAGACCTCCACACACACGGATACACGCTCCCCTTATCTATATGCCTTTCCACGTTTGTTCCTCCTTAAACTGCCTTCATCCCTCCTTTTCCCTGCCATTGGTTAACCTCCTATGCATCCATAAGAAGTCTTCCACAATCCCAAGATGCTGTTATGATCCATATGATGGTAGGCAGTAACATCCCTCAGTCTGTTAGGGTGATTTGGAGAGCAGCCTGTGGAACTCATTTAGAGAGTGGAGCTCTAGGACAGCTCTACTGACTGTGATTGGATTGTTGGGACTCAACTCATTGTTTCTCAGCACTCTGTTGTGATTGTGCAGATGTGCTTTTAATTGCATAACCTAACACTTGCTACATGGTAATGAGGCTCCTGAAAGCTTCTGTGGCTTCCAGGAGAGGATGGCTGGGTAATGAAAGAGAAAAAAAAGTATTAATTGTTGTGAAGTGTGGGTTTGAGTGCTGGTCTCAGTACCCGTGTGTGATGTGCAATCAGAATGACTTCCTAATAAACAGCTCCACCCATCTTTATTTACCTATAAATCACAATCCAGGAAACATTTGCTTTGTATTATCTGTAGTACATACCGTATATACTGACACCAGATGATAAGCTAGATAGTAAAAATTACCTTATTTATGGAGAGAATACCAACTTTAGAGATCATATCTGGGGGTTAAAATCTGTCCATTTGGTTCCATAACTGATAGTGTATTTTATAATGCCTGTTAGGATAAAACTTGGCACAGTTATTAATCTTCCTCTATTTTTCAACAAATATTTAACAGTATGTGATGCAGTCTGTTCATTTCTAACGGGTCCTTGTTACTCAAGTAAGTAACAAATCAGAGCTATTAGAATAATACATTTTGTGTCCTGAGGTCCCTGTTAGCACTAAGCAAACTTCTTAGCGTAGTCCTGCTTTAAAATTGTTTCAGGTTCATCACAGAATCACAGAATTGTAGGGGTTGGAAGGGACCTCTAGAGGTCATCGAGTCCAACCCCAATGCCAAAGCAGCTCCCTAGCCCAGGGTGCACAGGTAGGTGTCCAGGAGGGTCTTCTCAAAGGACTATGAGCCAAACGTTACTATGAAGAGAAACTGATTACAGGTGTTTGATTATCCATTCCAGATGGAAGTATTACTTATTGGGCCATTAGATACTGTTCCTTGTTTTTAGTTTTGAGATGTGAAATTCTGAACTCTGTCTAGTCATACAGCATTTGTTCTTATGTCTTTTCCCTTCACAGTTCTCTGTAAGTTTCTTTTCAATACTTGAAAAATCTACACCCTTGTTGGTAGTCTGCTTTGTTAGAGGGATCAGGTCAGATTCTAAAGGGATTCCCAAATTTTAGGCAAATCAAAAATTGACATATGTGGAATAAGCATTCAACTTATGCCTTCTTTTGAGTAGTGTAGATGTGTTAGTTATCATTATTGCTTACTGATGTGCCTGGAATTACACCTCTTCTTGTGACTTGCCAGAACAGGGTTTCTGGGGACAATCTTGTGCCCAGACTCGGTCAAGAGGAGTGTTCTTGTTGTAAATCTCATAGGACATTGACAGTTTGGCATTTTTCCATTAAAAATGCCAACATTTGGCCTGTCTGCTCAAAAAAATCGTCGTGTTTATCTGCTTTAAAACATGTCCAAAACATCTCTGGAGAGAGAAGCACTGATATTGGCTCTCCTTCTATAATATACTAAAGTGTTTTTTTTCCCTGCTAAGCAGAATTGAAGTACTTTGAACACGTATCTGGAAAGTGTTGTGTCCGGCAGAATATTGTCTGGTTGGGGTTGATGAATCCTTCAGCTTTTTTTGAAGCTCTTTTGGTAGGAATAGATCGTTCAGAAGAGAATGGTTGAATAACACAGAGTTTGAAGTACTTGCCTGAGACAGGGAGAGAGACCCATGGAGCCTTGGCTTTTCCATGGGCTCATTTTCTTCCTTGGTCGTCACTTGAACTTGTGGACTGCAGTGCTGTGCTGGCTGTGAAAAGGGAGTTTGGACATTTTAAAGAAGTGTGATGTCACACATCACGTAAGGTGGCATTAGAGTACATCATCTGGAGCTTACTGGATGTTTTACTTTACTTTGTTTGAAGTACCAAGCTCTCATCACTTGACCTCCCTAATTCTCCAAGCAGAATTAGGAAACATGAGCGTAGTTCAGGAGTATCCTCTTGATCTGACCCTAAATCTCTACTGCATTAGTTTGGAGATGAAGTAAGTCAATCGAGCAGAGGTCCTGTCTTTCTCATAAAGCATTGTGTTAGGCTGCTTAACCTTCAGTCTTAACTTTATTGCCATGCTTAATCGAAGCTTAAGTCATCAAGGAGTTAACACTTCTGTTGCTCCAGGTTTTGTGCATGTCATGTCAACTATGAGAATAGTCTGCCTTGTTGGCTTTACTCAATGAGAAAGCTTGATGGTGTGAAATGAATGACAATCAGAAGGGTATTTATCAAAAAGAGATTTAACGTGTGGTGACTACTTGATACATAATTGGTAGTCCTAAAAAACAGCAGTGATGATTGTCATAGGTTTTATAATTTCATTCAAGCCTGATGATCGTTATAAAACACTGTAAGAGCTTATTTTGTTGGCTGTATTCAAGGCTGAAAAAGAATCATTTTTGTTCCTCCTTTTAGGGGCACAAGAAGTTCTCATTGATCCAGGTACATTATTTTCATGCATGTTTCCAAAGTATTTTCTATCTATTACTTGCATTTGTTTTGCGTTTGCGTAGATCGTTCCTGCCACTTGCCAAAAGCAGTTCAGGTTCCTGATGCTTCAGGTTTCAGTTAGAAACCTCGAATCATCATGAACAAAGATTTCGCTGCTGGCTTCTGTAAAGCACCCAGAAGTGTTCTTGTACAGGTGCCTGTGGTGTTAACAGGCATAGGAGAAAGTACTGCAGTGACAGAGCATATACAGTAATGAATGTACAGAAGGAGTGGGAATTACCTTCACGGTACTTTTATCTGTCTGTTGGGAGCTAGGCCCAGCTCTGAAACAGGAACATTTCTTTGCAGTTAGCCACCGGGAGAAGTAAATTCCCTTATAAATGTAGGCATGTAATCCTGGAGATTAAGCCCCATGTAAAGAGATACAGAGCGTTTCTAAACCTTTGATGTATGTTTCCAATGTTATTATATTAACTCTGCAATAAAATTGAGTGGTAGAAATAACATTTTCATGCACTTAGTAATACCCTGGATTTCCTTGGCCTCTATTTCAGATTCTTATCCCCTGTAAATATAAAGACACTCTCCATCTCCTTCTTTCTTTCATATATCAGAAAAGCAATTTCTCACTATTTTGCTTGAGCCTCAGGAAATTAATTGACTTAATGTGGAAGGCTCAGATTTGGTGGCCTGTAGTTAGGCTGTAACACATGGCCTTCTGAGGTTGGACATAAGGAAGGGAGACATAGAAACAGTAGGTTGGAAAGGACCTACAAGACCATCTAGCCTAATCATCCTCCTAAAGGATTTGTTTTAAATGATTGGAGGAGAAGATCACCTTCTGATAATTAACATTAGGAAAAATAAACTTGCACATTTTTTTTGTGTGTGCTTTAGAAATACAGTCTGTAATTATAGCAAAGAAGGACTCAGTGAAAAAAATGGCTCATACAGATACGGCCGTAATCTGATTTTAGCAATCCAGTGTTTTATTCATTGAATACTCAAATAACTTTAAAAGAATGAGGTTTATTTTGTTCTCGCTTTGTTTTTATGTCCTGTTTACTGATTTCTGATTTATTTATTTATTTATTGCACTTCAGCAGTGTAGGAAAACAGTAAAACAGAGGCAGTATTTTTTAGGTACACTGTGTATGCTTTGGTCAAACCTGCAGCTTAGCCTAGGTCTTTTTTTTTTCTTTTTCTTAGATTTTTAATACTTAAAGTCCTTCTGCTCATTTCTTAACCTGTTCTCTTCTAGGTGCACTGACTTCAAATGGGATAAATGCAGATACCAGTGCTGAGATAGGACGTGCCAAGAACTGCCTTAGTCCTGAAGACATCATTGATAAATATAAGGAGGCGATTTCTTTTTATGGCAAGGTATTCCTTCTCACCTTTGAAACATCCCTGAAATTCTTGTAAATAACGAAGTGCTGTGGTTAAAGTTTCAGAAGATCTTGTTGAGCACGTGCCATACAATTTTTAAGACATGATAATGGAACAGATGGAAATAATTTATGCTGCTGCACTGAGTGCAGTTGGGAAATCTCTGCTCTTTGGTCAGAGATGATACCTGGAACAGCAGTGTGCTGAGGAAACTATTTACAGTACCTGCTTACACTTGGAGCTTTTGGATTAATTGTCTTACATTTTTAAAACACTTTCAAGAACAAGTAGTACACGTTCAGAGGGTTTGTTAATTACTAGTTATATTTGCAGCCTTTATGACATACATCAGCAAATTGATGCTTTCATGCCTTGTGTGAGTTGAATGCTCATTTGCTGTGCCTGCTGGAATGTTCTCTGGGGAGTTCAGGAGCTTCTGAGTGGGTTGCTGAGGGTGGATATGGTTTTGTAAGAGGGTTTGGGGAGGCTAGTGTTGGTGCATGGAGAGAGGTGGGGTCATAGAGGAAATGTGAAGGACAATCAGAAATGAGGGCTTACAGACATCAAATAGTTTTCATCTCTACAGGAACTTTTTTTAGATTTTCATGCAGATGTTCAGAGTGTAAGACAGTAAGGTGGCTTCGTGTTTGCTTTGATAATATGGAAGAAAAAGGCTTTTTGTTAGGCTTTTTATGTTAATGTAAGGTTAAGGATATGATTTCTTTAGAAGGATCATTTTGTCAGGGTGTGTATATTTTGATTATAATAAAACCCATTATGCTCTTAAAAAGTAATAACTTCACCTCTTTATGGCTTCACTTGCAAAAAACAAATTTGTCCTGTGGCTGTTCAGCACGTATAGTTAACTTCTGTCTAAGATCTATACATAGAATAACTCTGGCTATAGTGCTGAGATAGCAGTACATTTTTCATGTTATCACTGAACGTAAGAAACCTTCACAGCATCATCTGAAGGGGATTCACTCACCAGTACTTTATTTTTGCTGATATCTCAGATGCACAAGAAAGTAATCTATAACTATGCTTTGGTGGTTGCTCTTGCATTTCATTCTGGGCTTTAGTTCCCCTACTGAGTTCCAAACGTGGTAAACACATGAGAAAACTCAGAATGGTTTGTGATCAATGCTGCTGTTATAACTAAAGATAAACTTGGTGCAATAAAACTATAGTTCTGTTGCTGCAGTTTCCTGTGCTATGTAATAAATTTTGTAGATCAATTCCCATTTAACTTGATGGAACCGTTTGAGGTGGTGAAGAAGAGCTTAAAACAGCTGTCAAACAACAGCTTTCAGTTTATGTAGGTATTACATACTTTGTTGCAAGCATTGATTCCCCATATAGGTGAGGTTATCCAAAATGATACTAATGTTCTCAACCTTTCTGCTTGTTTGAACTTTAAGATGTGAACTCTGCAGCATCTTGAAATAATACAAGTGAGTGAAGGGGCTGAAAAGGGTTTTGTTTTGCATAATAACATTTTAGATGATGCTGACGCCGTAATTTTCACTTGGCTGCACGTTGGTGATTTAATGGTGTAGTCACTGGTGTTGGGGCATTGCTGGGTCCTGGAAGGTGTGCCAGCTGATGTATGTGTTGTGGAGAAGTGCTCACCAAATCTAGCGGGTACCATACTTTAATATTTTTCTCTCTTTAAGTACAAGAATGCAGGTGTTATTGAACTGGAAGCCTGTGTGAAGGCAGTGAGAGTCCTGGCAATACAGAAAAGGAGCATGGAAGCCTCTGAGATCCTTCAGAATGCAGTTTATATCAATCTTCGCCAGGTAAGTGCAGGAAGTCCAGTTAGTTTTCTGTTCCTGCTTGAGATGACTCACTCACTCTTAGGACACTCCAGTTTCTTTTCTGTATCACAGATATGAAAACCATCTACAACTTCATTCCCCTGCTTCTCACAAGTGCTTGACTTCCTATGACTTCCATATCAGTGAGTCTGCTTTAAGAAAGTGCTCAGAACTCATTAAATATGAGGACTTGAGATTTGGGCCTCCACCAGCTCCTTTCTCTCACTAAGACAGTGTTACACTGTTACTCTGTTCAGTTGTTGTGTTTGGGTAAGGCAGCCAGTTAAGCTTTTTAGCACTTGATAATATTTAACTAATAGATTTTCCTAATGAAAAAGAATACCATATTGATGCAGCTACGAGTTTGGCTCTGTGCACAGTTCCTGCAGAGATTATCCTAACCCTCTGTAGTTGGAGCTGAGGATGATCTCATTCACGTACAGTTAAGCAGATGTCTGTACCACCACAAAACAGGATGGTGTCAGTGTCTCATGCCAGTGTCACTGGTTACCAGAAATGGCTGTGCTTGAAACAGTTTGTAATAAGCTGCGAGTTGTCTCAGTGCTTTTCGTTTTCTACTCATTCTGGTGTGGTGAGACTAGCAGTGAAAGCCCATATCAGGATGGCAGATGAATGAGAGAAGCAGAATAATCAAAGTGATTTGAAGATAATACTTTGGGTGGAACTTTGATTGCCTCTTTCAGATACTCACTAGGTGATAATGTGCTTTGATCATTAAATGTAAAAATGCCCTAACCTGAGGAGAATTTCATAACTTAATAAACTCTTATATAAATCATGGGTTTTGTTGCAGAGTGCATAAACTGATGTGATCTTTTCAAGTGCGAAGGACCTTCTTAATTCTGTGGTCTCTTTCATTGGCAGCTCTTTAGCCAGTAGCCTTTAATATAGGCTGCCAGTATTGTCATGAAGCCACTGTGCCAGTATTTTTCCCTGGTTGCTCTTCAATTGTCATTCTCTTGGCCTGCAAGCTCAGGTATTGCTGTAACACCGTGTTTATTCTGGAAGTAATTACCTCCATTGTGAGAATCCCTTGTTCTCATCCCCATCCCATGATGGGGTAGTAGAATTTAGTGGATGGCAAAGCATATAAGGCATTCAGATAGCTGGAAGTGACACAGAAGCACAAAGTTTGGCAGCTGGTCAGAATTCAACACCTGTCCTGACCAGTGCTTGCTGCAGACAGCTCCAGTGTCACAAATGGAAACAACTGTGAGTTTGAGTAGGTCCTTGGGAAAAGTAAGTAGAGAAGAAACATAAGAAGGCATCCATGTTTCTGCCACCTGCTGCAGACGAGGGAACAAACAGATTTGGGCAGTCAGGAAACCCCCTTGCTTCTCTTACCAGCTGGCTGATCTGTTTCTCTCTTCTTTATTTTTTCCCTGAAGTTACTTCGATTTATGGCATCAGCTTTGGCCCCACAGATACATCTTTGTATACGTAAACCAGAAAAAACAAATGGGGATCTGTGTTCGTCCTCTTGCAGGTAGAACTAAGGTCTAGGGAGCTGCTTTGGCAGGGGGGTTGGACTAGGTGATCTCTAGAGGACCCTTCCAAACCCTACAATTCTGTGATTCTGTGATATCAGATGGCAGAAAAACATCTCTAGAGTAAAGCATGCCTCTCTGATGGAGAGGAAAACTGATTTCTTTCCACATGTGTTCAATCTCCTCAGTCTTGTAAAATTATGTAATGAGTCTTCTGATTTTAAGAGGGCTCCAGGGCAATAAGACTTATCTTTGCATCCAATTACAAAGAATAAATTATAACTACCAATTACAAAGGAGGTGAGATTGTAAAAGTTTACTTCAGTATAGTTAGGAATAATCAAAAATCTGGCTGCCTAGAGGAGCTGTGCACACTGCAACCCTGGAAATGCTCATGGCACTGGATAGGGCTTTTGGAAACCTGGCCTAGTGGAAGATGTCCATGGCCATGGCACGGGGCTGGAGCTGGGTGGGCTTTAAGGTCACTTCCAACATAAGCTATTCTGTGATTTCTCTTCTCACCTTAAAACTATAGTTTCCGGAGGTGTGTAACACTGACAGTATTCTGTATCCGAGGAATGGTTTTGATAATCTATGTAAGCTTTTCTGACCCTGATACTTCATCAAAATGCCCTTTTCAGTTCTGCTGTCTTTATTTCTCTAGGCTTTAAAAAATGACATAAATAGCAGGAAAAAAAAACAGAGCTGCAGATTCTCTGCTTGAGTGGGTGATGTAAAAGCTATCATTCTTTCTGGATTCTGGCTTTTCAGGATTCTGATAAACTGTTTTTAAATTGATCTGTGCTTTATTTTTGTGCCTTATTTTCTTTCCAGCTGTATTTTGAGCTCGGTACAGTTGCCATCTTACAGCTCCTGTTGTAGGATTGGTCTGATCTATGGTTGTGCTGTGGGTTTGCATTCTCGTGTTGTAGGGAAGTAGCAGCTTCAGCTTCAAAGCTTGTCTGAAGCTGAAGCTGCCAAAATGATTTGCTGGTCTGTCTGTGTCTTTGTATCTTTTCAACTGTGAGGATTTGTGCCATCAGGTATGGTCATGGTGTGCTCCGAAGACCCCAAGCTTCTTTGAGCCTTCTTTGTGACACATCCCTTATGCCCCAAATTAGTAATGACTTTTGAAAACAGGTTCTTCATGATTTTGTAATATGTCAGCATTTTTGTGATGAAAAATGTTCTGAAGCTTCGTAAGACGTAATTATTTCTGTAAAAATTATTAGTGTACCTATAATCTTTTTACTTTCAGAGCCTTAAAGTACCTACAGCTGTTGGCACAGAGTGGAGTCACAGTCTGTGGAGGTTTGCAAGAAGCGTGCAGACGTGGCACTGATGGGCATGGATTTGTGAGAGCAGTGGCTATAGGCGGATGGCTGCTCTGGGTGAACTCTGTGCCCTTTTCCAGCCTTTATGATCCTATGGCATTAAACACAGAATTCACAGTTTTCAAGAATGATTTTTAGAACTTGTGCTTTGTGTCCAACAATGTTATTTTTCTATGAACTTCATGGTTGTAAATGCCTGTAAAGCTGCTAACGTATTTTGCAGAGTAGTTCTTAGCAATATTTGGTATTGCTTTTGTTGGTGCATGCTCGGTGTCGTGCACTAGGTGTCACCATTGATCCACTTTCAGAGCTCACTGGGCTGTAGAGGTGGAGGAGCTGGAAGCACTGAGACATTGCAGAGAAGTTTCTTCTTGGCTGCCTGATTTCTAAGCAAGACTCACTCTCAGCAGGGGAAAGGAATGATTACGTGGGCCTTGTGCAAATATACTGATGAGATACAGAAGTGCATGTTAGTAGTGACTCACCAAATTTGTTGAACTTTAAACCTAATGGGGCTTAACCTTTCACTAAACTCTTCCCCACTAGTTGCCAGTTTGCATATGTATGGTATCACAGTATAAACAGTTGGTGGTTTTGGAGGTCAGAGACTCATAAAAATCGAGGGTTTAATTTCTTTGCTTTCATAGCCTGAGTTTTCAAGATTAGCTGTTAGGTTTACTCTTAAAGTGATGAAAACATTTAACTTGATCAATCAATAGTTTTTGGAAGTGGTGCATTTTTGTGTTCTCACCAGGCACCTGAACATCATGCTAAGTATCACCTATAAAATATGAAACCCTTCAGCTGTTTTTAGCTGTTCTGACTAGCTTATGCTTTGTGGTACAGATAATTAATTAAGCTGTTCAGAAAATGTATCTTGTCTGTTCTTGTTAGCTGGTGAACTTCTGAAGCAAGCTGAAGATTTCCTGGCAGTAAGGGTTGGCATGGCTGGCTATGCAAGCATGCTGCCCTTCTGTGCTGGAGATGCCTATACCATTTTTTCTTTATTTTTTTTCCTGCTCCTCAGATACATGCTTTAAAACTGTCTTTAACTGAAGACAGTTCCGTTTTCCCTTCCCTTCCACTTTCAGCTTTCAGAAGAAGAGAAGATCCAGCGTTACAGCGTTCTTTCGGAGCTGTATGAACGAATCGGTTTTCACCGGAAGTCTGCTTTCTTCAAACGCATCGCAGCAATGCAGTGTGCTGCACCTAGCATACCAGAGCCTGGGTGGAGGGCCTGCTACAAACTGCTTCTGGAAACTCTCCCAGGCTATAGCTTATCACTGGATCCTAAAGATTTCAGCAAAGGTAAATGTCTCAGGGGGAGCGTGCGTTTGCTTACGATGCCGCTCAGCTGCATTTGTGTAACTAACGTCCTTGAGAAATAGCAAATGAAACCCAGATCCTCAACCTATCCGAAATTAACTGTGGCAAATGGAGTAGCTCTTCAAAACAGCACCTTTGCTTTTTGCTGGCATTGCTTTCAACAGGTCTGAATTTCAGAGAGCTACTGCTGAGCGTGTTGCCGTGTTCCTCTGGTTTTAGCAAATGTGTTTTATTAATGAGAGCTTCTCTCCTGTTTCAAAATGTCTTTGTGATTTTATGCTTGTCAGTACAAAGAAGGTCATATTTTGTTTCTGAGTAGTTTTTAATTAAGTGCTTTCAACTTTGTGTTTCAGGAACTGTATTCATTTTGGTATGGCTTATAATCAAAGAATGAAAGATTCTTCTGTATTTTTGTATATATACAAATTTAGATGTAATTACACCCATGTGTGCCTGTTTGGTTGTGTTTGTGTCTGTAAGGTCAAATATGTCATGTTTTTTTCACAGATTAAATCAGTGTGATAGTATTTGTAAGACTAGCTTTTAGATATTGAAACAATTTTAGGTACTATTTATCTTTTGATTTGCTATTTTTTTTTGCATCTATTAAAAAGTAAACTGAGAAAAACCACAGTAACAATCCAGCAAAACAAAACCAGCTCATAATAACAAGTGACTGTTCCTACAGCTGTTAAATACTGTCTTTTCTGTCTGCAAGTTTCATACTGTCTGCCATAGGTAAGCTGTGTTTGAATATGCATTGGCTGTTCCCATAGTAGTGCCTCCTATTTATTTCCATGGAAACTGCAACAGATACAAAGAGCTCAGGAACATTATCTGATAGAGCAAATTCTCATTTAAACACACTGTTTTTTCAGGTTAGTCACTGCCATTAGCTGATTGATTGATGAACTGGCTGAGACACTCTTCATTTCATGGTGTGAAGTCTCTGTGTGGTGGCTGTGTGGAGTGTGGCTGTCTTTCACGTCACTTCTGCCGCTGCTGTATTGCTCCCCCCACTGTTCAGCATTGATGAATGCAACGTGTACTGTTTTTTTTTTTCACATGAAGGAATTCATTTCCACACCTTAACTCCTAAGATTTGATTGCAGTAATTATTTCTAAATGGACCAGTTGCTGAAGGATAAAATTGGAAAGAAAACTGCCTAGAAGTTTAAGTGTTGCACATCTCAGAATGAATGTATGTTATTTACCAGTTACTGCTTTTGGTTAGTGCTGAAACCAGGTTATTTTTCATTAATTGTTCTGATGACAACTTGGCAAATAAGAAATTATTTATGGTCGGAAACTTCAGTTTTAAGGACTAAAAGTCAAGGAATGTGCTTCATGTCCTGCAGTTTAGGGCTTTCCTTTCTGCTGACCTTAGGGTGAACAAAGTATTAGTAGGAAATTTTGCTTGATCTTTAGACAGAGTTAGGAAGTACTTTGGGGAAATATTCAGGAAGTACTTTTTGTATGAAACCTCATATGAATTTCCTGTTATAAAAGTTCAAAATTTGTGTATTGTTTTTTCTCCGTGGGAAGTGTTAGCTTCCTTTTCTGAATCCTAATGATAGATATGGACAATAGACAAGAATATAAAACAAGAATTGCTTTACATTTATGAATACAAGGAAATCCAAACACCTTGCTTTTCTTGTCAATTTTGACTACAAGCTTTGGGTTTTGTAATGGTTCCATTGGCTGATCTTTATTTGTCATTAAATTTCTGCTTAATATACACAGGAAACCAAAAAAAGTTGTTTATTTTATGACTTTTAGCTTAAGAATAAATAAATGAAATGACTCTGTTTACTTTGTAGGAACTCATAGAGGATGGGCTGCAGTACAGATGCGTTTGCTTCATGAACTAGTATATGCTTCCAGAAGAATGGGCAATCCTGCCCTTTCTGTCAGGCACCTGTCTTTCCTTCTTCAGACCATGCTGGATTTTCTTTCTGATCAAGGTATGAGTTTAAAGAAGTCATCTATGCTTTATTCTGTATTTTTTTTGAAGTATAATTCCACTGAGAGGTAATGGAGAGTACAGAAATTAAGAGGATTGTGTAGTAATGGTATCCCTTAGTGTACTACTGGAGAAACTGTCTGCTTATGACTTGAACAGGTTTGTTGTTTGCTGGGTGAAAAACTGCCTGGCTGACATTGCTCAAGAAGTCCTGATGAATAAAAATTAATTAATTTGGTGGCCTGTCTCTAGTGGTGTCCTGGGGTTGCTGCTGGACAGCTGGCTGAGCATGAGCCAACAGTGTGCCTGGGTGGCCAAGAAGATGAAGGACATCCTGGCCTGCATCAGGAATAGTGTGGCAGCAGGACTAGAGAAAGGTTTGTCCCCATGTACTTAGCACTGATGAGACCATGCCTCGAGTACTGTGTTCAGTTTTTGGTCCCTTGCTACAGGAAAGATTCTGAGTAGCTGGAGCATATGCAGAGCCTTGATGCTGCTGAAGTGACTGGACAGCAAGACTTGCAAGGAGAGACTGAGAGAGCTGGCTTTGTTTAGTCTGGAGGAGGCTGAAGGGAGACCTCATGGCTCTCTACAGCCTGCAGAGTCTGCAGTGAGGAAGGTGTTTGTGTCTTTCCTCAGGTGATAAGTGATCTGAATTTGAAGGTCTGGAGTTGTGTCGGGGAGGTTCAGACTGGATATTAGGAAGAATATTTCTTCATGGGGAGTGTGGTCATGCATTTGAAGGGGCTGCCCAGGGGAACAGAGGTGTCCAATCTCTGGAGGTATTTAAGAGATGTATGGATGTGATTTAGTGATGGGACTCAATAGTGTGGATGGTTGGACTTAATCTTCGAAGAAGGTCTTTTCCAATCTAGATGACTGTTTTTAAACAACCCTCTAAGGGAGAAGGCTCAATCCTTGTCCCTTGTGTTTGCCATAGTTACAGCAGCTGAACAAGATGGAAATTGAATTCAGCATATTTCTCTCTCTTTATTGCTTTAGTAATGGGCACGTCTCTCCTTGGTGACTTCTGCAGCAAAGAATTTTGCTCTCTTTGCCTACTAATAAATTCCCTTGTCTGTTTAGTGGATCAAGGCAGTAATGGAGGAAGGAGAACTGATAAACTGAAATAAGTTATCTATCTGTAGATCTTACTCGCTGTTGAAAGGTCCTTTGATTATTTTAGGCTCATAAGGGAAGGTTCACTATTTTAGTTTTTTGTTTGTTTTTTAAGGATGGAAAACGTAATTGAACACAATGCTTTGAGCTGCTCTGTGTATGTCCACATACAATACTGCTAATCCCAAATCTTATTTATTTATTTATTTATGTTTTGATATTTGCCACCAGGTTTTGAATCTCCTGATTGTCAGCTGGTTTCCTCTCTTTAAAACGTTATGGGTTTTTTTTTTTTTTTTGTTTTTCTTTTTGAACCTGGATGTGTTTTTTTCTAAAATAAAACACTCAGTATTTTTAAAGCTTGTAATTGATCATGTATATTAAACCCTACACTTAAATTTCAGATAGTTGCCAGCTCATCTTTAAAAACAAAGTTAACGGAAGTGAAAACTCTACATTGACAGGAAGTTACCAGCTAAACATTTGGTACTGGAACATAATCTAGCCCTTTTATATCTTGGGAATTGCTTTGTATGGGCAGAAAAGGAATGTTAATCTAATTCCATTCATATGTGTTAGTTCAGCTGAAGTTGAGAAACTGGGACTTCAGGAGGCAGAAAAGCTTGATTTCATCTTTTCTACAAGTAGAATTTATAGGATGAGGATGAAATTTAGTGGTTACAGTGAAAGATCTAATAATTAGGAGCTCTTGCTTCTGTTCGCAGAACACAAATACATTGTCAAAACTAGTTTGTTTAAAACACAATTTTCTTGAATTTGTATTAATTGAATGACACTGATAGTTATTTTAAAAGCATTACTTTTGTTTATAATCACTGGAATTAGAATTTCCAACCATGGAGTCTGGCAAATCTGAATAAAAGTATTGTCAAGTAAATGGGAGATGTCAGACATTTATTTTAACAGCATGAAATTTCAGAGCCTGATTTAAAATCAAGCTATAAATATAAAGTACATAAATCTGTAAAATGCAGTCTTCTAGTTAGCAAAAAGAGATAGCAAATTCTGCATTAAAGCTCTGTGATCTTTATGACAAGCCCCTAAGAATCAGTTTTTCTTTAGATAAGAATTAAAATGTGCAATTGCAGAATTGCTCAGAATTAATTCTGTCTCTTTTTTATAATACTTTTTGAAGCATAATATTGCACAGCTCACATGGAATTGAATTTGGATAAGGTCAGATGCTTGAAAAACAGTGGTTCCTGTTGATGGCTTTGTTGATAGTATTGATAGTACTTAAAAGGACTGTAATTATAATGCAAACAAATGATCATGAGGTGACTTACCTAATTATGACTTATCTAAACACACAGTTATTTTCAAACAGCTGTTACTGAGTATGACCTACCATACAGAATCCACTTACTGAAAACACGTGTGTCTCTCACGTAGGTTTGGATTCTTTCAGATTTTCAGTGGGTTTTTGACTCCGTCAGACCTGCAGCTTTGCTTACTTTTCTGGTGGCAAGGGTCTGAGTGCACAGAAGGGATCTTTTCTCACTGTTCATGGTAAGGGATGAAACTAGAAATGTTCCTTCCTTGGACAAGTTCAGTTTATTAAACATCGGTTATAACATCATTTTTCTGGGAAATAATGTACACCTTTTGATGCTTTTTGTTATACCTCTACCATTAAAGTCTTTTGATTCTCTATTTATTTTTGTGCTTTTCAGCCTTCTCATGAGATGATAAGCTTTGTATTTGAGATCTCAGCTGATCTGTCTGTTGTGTACTTCCTTTATCGAGTGGAGTAGTTTAATTATTCTGCCTTGCAAAAAACATGTAGCCATTATGTTTTATCTGTTGACCAGCATTCTGCATGTCTTCATTTTTGATCTGAGTGATACTGGAGGAGAGTGGGAACAAGATCTGGGAAGTACTTCTTGAAATAGGCTAGCGTGCCTTCCTGTCATCCCTGTGCATCAGTGGTTTTCTTATTATTATTCTCTTATTATTATTACCACTGTAAGGTCCAGCTGCAACCTCTGTTAGCCAACTTGAAAACAGACATTGGTTCCCACAGCAGTTTGAGATTGTAGAAGGAACTGTGAAGGTGCGAGCTGACTTTTGGACTCTAGCTCTACTTTCTGCTCCTGGATAGTTAGTATTCAAAGGTAATGAGAGAAATCAGAGTGCTGATATTTTTCTTCTCTCCATCGTAGTAAATTGCTTTGGTTGGTTTGTTTTGTTCATAGATTCACAGATTTATAGATATATTAGGTTGGAAAGGACCTACAAGATCATCTAGTCCAACCATCCTCCTATCACCATCCCTACCCACTAAACTACTAAATCAAATCCCTTAGCACCTCATCTAAACGCTTCTTGAACAGCGCTAGGGATGGTGCCTCAACCACCTCCCTAGGCAGGCCATTCCAGTGCCTGACCACTCTTTCAGAGAAAAAAGTTTTTCCTCAAATCTAATCTAAATCTTCCCTGGTGCAACTTGTGGCCATTCCCTCTCGTCTTGTCACTAGTAATCTGGGAGAAGAGGCCGACCCCCTCCGCACCACAATCCCCCTTCAGGAAGTGGTAGAGTGCAGTAAGGTCCCCTCTGAGCCTCCTTTTCTCCAGACTGAACAATCCCAGCTCCCTCAGCCGCTCCTCATAAGACTTGT
>VXAB01009296.1:390975-442126 GCA_013399175.1 Odontophorus gujanensis | reverse complement strand
CTTCTGAAGAGCTTGTAGCCATCAATCCCAGTACTCTAGTCGTGGGAAGGGTCCTACCACGTTTCTGTAATAGCAACAAGGTCACAGTTAGCCTGCCTCACAATGGCTTCAAGCTCCTCTTGTTTGTTGCCAATGCTGCGTGCATTGGTGTAGATGCACTTCAGCTGAGACATCTGCCTCACCCCTTGCTCCAGCACAGCCCCCTTAGGCTCTTTACTGGTGAGCCCTGCTTTATCCCCTTCCCCCATCACAGCTAGTTTAAAGCTCTCTCGATGAGTCCAGCTAGCTCCTGTGCTAGGATTCGTTTCCCCCTTTGGGACAGGTGCATTCTATCAACAGATAACAGGCCAGGAGCCGAGTAAACTGCCCCATGGTCAAAAAACCCAAAGTGTCTGTCTCTACACCAGCCTCTCAGCCAATTATTCATCACTTGTGTTTTCCTAGCCCATTCCGTGTCCTTCACGGCATATCAGGGCATTCTCCCACTTTTCCATTAAAGTAATTCCAAAACTGATGAAAAATGTATGGCTAGTTAGACAAAATAAACAGCACAATTGGGGAAATTGGGATTTACTCTTAAGTGGGTGTCCGAACATATAGAAAGGAGAGCACCAATCCTGACAGATTATGTGGGCGAAAGGTGAGCCTGAAGTCCAGGAACAGTTTGGAATAGTAACTTGCTGTTGTTCTCTTGAGACATACTAATTTTTTTTCAAGCGTGCCAGACCTTACGTAGCACTGAAATATAACTGAAGTGCAGAAGGAGACACTGAGGGAAGATTGAGCTAGAGCAGAAAAATTGGTCAAGATTTTCTTCCTAAGAAGGAAGGTTTCTAGGCGTAGTCCTTTGCAGAGAATAAAACTGAGGAATCCTTTTATAGCATATCTAGAGATGGTTTATGGTGAGGAATGATCTTTGAGAAGATAATAATAAATTTCAGGTACCAGAAAAGTTTCAAAGATGCTAAAATGGTTTAAAAAAGAAGTGATGAACTACTGACATTTGCAATTAAGGTATTTTTAAGATTATGTTTATTCTCTCTTTAAAACTGCAAATGGCAATGAACCTCTGCATTATTTTTTTTTTAAATTTTAAGTGGGATGGAAGTTCTGACTAAATGAGGTGGCTGTCTTCAGTGGAGGTAACTGCATCCTGGTAATCCAAATGATCCTAGCTGTCCCCGTGGTTTTTGTGATGAGGTGCATCATTTCCTTTACACCCTGTTTCTCTGGCCCAGCACTGACTGGGTGTCTGCCTCTGACCCCATCACTGAGGCTTCTGTTGCAGGAATGAAAACTGAATTTCAGTCTTTTGAAGCCATCTGGAATTCAGTAAGTTATAAGAAACTATAGTAAATAATAGCAGGCATATGGGTAATTGAGACCTAACAGGATGGAGATGGATCATCTTTGAAGCACGAGTTCTTTCTTCTCAAGGAATGGTGGAACACTTAAATGACCGTGGTTCATTTAATATGGTGTTCCTGAATGCCAGCAAAAATTCCTTTTTGGACACTGTATATTTAGTGGCTATAAGAGAGGAAAGAAACAGTAAGTGATTGAGATTATGGTGTGGAGGACAGAATGGAGTCAGGACGTGTAGGCTTCTGCTTTTCAATACAGTTGTAAACTGGTAGGAAACTGGCAAAAATGGTAACAGCGATTTTCTGAGCCAGTGTTATTTAGAAGAGTTTCAAGGGTAGTTCTGATTGGGATATTGTGTTTCTTGAGAGTGGAAATTAAGAGGTACTCTACTGGAAATCTCTGAGAAGGTCTGCTTATGCTGAAAGCAGTCTCAAGAAGGAATTCCCTGAAGTGTGTGCAATGTAGGTACCAACTGTTTTGCTCTACAGCTTCTCTCATTTTGTGCTGCAGCAGTTGTTCATACAGATGTAGCCTGTCAGCAGCATGCAGTTTTATAATTGTAAGGAGTGTTGTTCCTTAATACTATATTTAATTTAGGACAGCATTTCCCCTAGGATCCTTTCCAGTACATAAATTAATTTTTAGAAGGATAAAAGTTATTGATTTCAAGGGCTGAAAAGAATGAAACTTTAATCAGACCGAACAGAAATTATGATGGAAATTAAATTGATGCATGCTTCTGAGTTGAAGTGAGGTTTACTTAACTGACATTACTGAACTGGTTTTAATGTGCTGCATTGTAGTTTGGTTGACAAAGTACCTGCAAGATGTTTTTGTGTAACCAGTAAATCTTTTAAATGTTTGGTCTTAGAAAGTTAAAATGAACTGATTTCAGGATGGAGACTGAAATGTTCAGTAAAATTTCAAAGGGAATATTAATAGCAGCGTGGTAGATTCTTAGCCATTAGATGGAAATATTTTTACAGCTTCAGTGTAATTCCATATCTTATCTGTGTATGTGTATATGAAGTGTGTGTGTGTGTATGTATATATAAATGTAATTGAACAGACTTACCACCTCACGTGTTTGATAGATAGCCATGGCACAGTATGCTTGAATGAGAATGTAAGCATATTAAAAAAGAAAGGCTTGAGTGTAAATGCTTTCTGGCATATTGTAATAGGAGTTTTCTGAAGTAGGAGGAAACTACTTAGAAGCCACTTGCCTTACACATCATGGCATTTTGCATAATCAGATAACCAGGACGTGGATATGCACCATGCCCACTAGCCACAGTGTTGTTTTTTTTTCCACCTTGACTCTTCCCTCTCTTGCAGTACTGCAAAGAGTAATAATGCATGCTGCTATTTAAGTTTTCTTATACAAGGTTAGCATAAAAGGGAATCAGTTGAATGCTACATGGAATTTGTTTTAAGTTACATGGTTTATGTATGAATTTTGCTGCTTTTGGTCTAGTTCTGTTTTGTTCAGTTCTGTGCTGTAAATCTTCAGCACTGTTACGTGCTCCTTTAAACTTTTTTTTTCCCACAGAAACACAGCATTGTAGGGGTTGGAAGGGACCTCGAGAGATCATTGAGTCCAACCCCCTGCCACAGCAGCTCCCTAGACCAGAGAGACATAATACAAAATAGTAGCAGGCGGGTGAAAGTCTCTGGGCTTATTTCACTCGTTTGCAAGCTCACTCTGCAACTGATGTTTTCTAAAGGAGCTGGCTTATTTAATAACTAAACACTAGAACAGCTTTGTTAAAAAGATGTAATTTATTTTCATGAAATATATGTCTTTTGGGTATTCTGAAGCTTAGGATTGCCGAGAGGAAAAGCAAAATGCCTATACAATATAATCAGTTTCAAATAATAATCTGCATTTCCTTCTGTGATTTGAGTACGCTGGTTCAGGCAGTAAGTCAGTGAATTTATGAATTACAAAGTGGAATAAATAATTGAGATTGAGTAAACTAGTAACAAAGTCACCAAGAGGAATACAATTCTTTTCCATACCAAAAAATATGAAGACTGGCACTTTAAGTCAATGTTACTTGAAAGACTGCTATAATGTAAATAACATTAACAGTGATTCAAATTGTGTAGTATTACAATAAGAACCAAAAATCCTTCACAAGTTTACCTTACTTTAGTCTTTAGCTCAGAATTGCCTGTTAAGACTTCACAAGGCACAGAGAAAATCTCTTATCTAACTTATCAAAGGTCAGAAGTGAAGCAGGAAATCGGTCATTAAAACTCACTTCTCATGAATATAATGAAGTTTCTGAGCCATATCTCAGAATTCATGTCTTCATGGGCAGTTTACTTGGCACCTGGCCTGATGGCTGCACATGGGTGTCACCAGTCTCAAAGAGAGAAGCAGATCCTAGCCCAGGAGCTGGCAGGTCTCACTGAGAGGGCTTTAAACTAGATATGAAGGGATAAGGGGATAAAACAAAGCTTGCTAGAGATAAACCTCAGGGTGCAATGTCAGGGTTAGGGGTGAGGCATGTGGCTCAACTGGAGTGCATCTCCACCAATGCATGTGGTATGGGCAACAAACAGGGAGGAGATGGAAGCCACCATGCAGCAGGCAAACTGTGACTTAGCTGTCATTACTGAAATATAGTGGGATCAGTCCCATGACTGGAATGCTGCAATAGATGGCTTGAAGCTCTTCAGGAGAAATAGACAAAGAAGGAGAGGCAGTGGCATGGCTCTCAATGCTGAGGAGTGTTTTGGTGTTGTTGAGCTTGGGGCTGGAAGTGATAAGGTCGGGTCTCTGTGGGTAAGGATTAGGGGGAGGGCTAACAGGACTGACATCCTGGTGGGGTTCTGTCAGACTATTTTACTAGGATGAAGAGACAGATGAGGTGTTCTACGAGCAGCTGGCAGAAATTGTGTCATCACCAGCCCTTGTTTTCATGGGGGATTTCAACTTCCCTGATATATGTTGGGAATATACTACAGCACAGAAGAAGCAGTCTAGGAGGTTTCTAGAGTGTGTAGAAGATAACTTCCTGATGCAGACAGTAAGAGAGCCTACCAGGGTTGGTGCCTCGCTGGATCTGCTATCCACAAACAGAAGGACAGGTGGGAGATGTAGAGGTTGGGAGCTGTCTTGGGCAAAGCAACCACAAGATGGTAGAGTTCCCTCGGTGAAGTCAGGAGGGGAAGGTCAATAAATCTGCTACCTTGGACTTCTGGAAGGGGGACTTTAAACTATTCAGGACAACAGTAGGGAGAGACCCTTGGGAATCTGTTCTGAATGGTGAAGGGGTCCAGGAAGGCTGGACACTCCTCAAAATGGAAGTCTTAAAGGTGCAGAAGCAGATTGTTCCCCTGTGCCATGAGAAGGATGGATGCTGGTGTGGATGGACAGGGAGCTTCTTCAGAGACTCTGGGAGGAACAGAGAATGTACCTCCTGGGGAGGAAAGGGTGGGCAAATTGGGGAGAGTACAGAGAAATTGTTAGGATATGCAGGGGGAAAACTAGAAAGGCAAAAGCCCAGCTTGAACTCAACTTGGCCACTGTAGTAAATGAAAACAAAAAGCTTTTTTTATAAACATATTAACAGTGAGAGGACAGCAAAGGAGAATCTCCGTCCTTCAGTGGATGCAGCAGGAAATGTGACTACTGAGGATAAGGAAGAGGCTGAGGTTCTCAGTGCCCTCTTTACGTCTGTCTGTAATAGTCAGATCAATTATCCTTAGGGTACTCTACCCAGTGGGCTGGAAGTCTTGACTCTGTCTCCTATAGTATTCTTCTGGAGAAGCTGTCAGCCCGTGGCTTGGACAGATACGCTCTTTGCTGGGTAAAGAACTGGCTGGATGGCCAGGCCCAGAGAGTGGTGGTGAATGGAGTTAAATCCCACTGGCAGCTGGTGAGGAGTGGTGTTCCCCAGGGGTTGGTATTGGGTCCTGTCCTCTTTAATATCTTTACTGATGATCTGAATGAGGGAATTGAGTGCAACTTCAATAAGTTTGCAGATGACACCAAGCTGAGCTGATGTGTTGATCTGCCTGAGGGTAGGTAGGCCATTCAGAGGGATCTGGACAGGCAGCATGGCTGGACTGAGGCCAATGGGATAAAGTTCATCAAGACCAGGTGCCAAGTCCTTCACTTTGTTCACAACAACCCCAGGCAACGCTACAGGCTTGGGGCTGAGTGGTCAGGCACTGGAAGGATCTGTCCAGGGACGTGGTAAAGTCACCATCCCTAGAGGTGTCTAGTACTAAGGAACATTGTTTAGTGGGCAGCACTGGTGGTAGATGGAGTTAGAGGTCTTCTCCAACCTTAATGATTCTGTGATTCTTTAAGCAATTAAACTGTCCTTTTCTCAGGAAAGTGGAGTCTTTATAATCACTAATGGAGATACTGAAACTTGGAATTGTGTTGACTCTGTCTTTGCAGGACAGTATAGTAGGAAAGAAAGACCTACAGAAATTAGTGTGTTCTTACCTTCTGTCTCTGTGTGCTTCTTCTGCACCAGTATATCTGTTAGTATTTACTAAACCTGCTTTGTACAGAAGCAGCTTGGTAGCAGTTGTCCTTATTTTTTATATTGTTATGCAAGTTATCTTTGCTTAATTTGCTACCCTTCATGTTAAGGTGGATCTTCTGGTATTTCTTAACATAAAATATCATTGATATTTCTCAGTGGATGACACATTGGTTTTGTATGAATGAAATATATTTTGATATGTTGTTCAAACTGCAGACATCTGAAGTTATCTCAGTGACAGCAGAGAACTAAATACTGAAATTTTAATGTCATTTTTGTGAACTCTGACTTCAGCAGTGTCAATTTTTCATGAGGTTTTATCTGGAAACATTTTCATGCGAGGCGTGAATTTCAAACTGACTGTGATGTAATTGCATATGTTTTATATAATTGCTAAGAATCTTGTAATGAAACCGTTGTATGTTTGGACAATCTCTCTCCATTCTTTTTTCCTCTGTGGTGCTGTGCAGGAGCAGGCAGTGTTACTCTGACTCAGACAGTGCTTTCTGTATTTTAGTTGAGAAGAAGTTTTCCCCTTTTCCTCCACACCTCCAAAGTTAGGAGTAAAGGCAGTCATTTCATTTCAAAGATGAACTGTTACGCAGCACATAACTGAATCCCTTTGCACTCATTACTGTATAGATGGAGCCACTCTGATGCTGATTGTGATAATCTGTTCATGAAAGTGGGTCTTAGTCATCAACATCTCTGACTGACATAGATTTTTTTCCTGTTGTTCTTGCTTCTTGATGTCAAACTGTGAAGTTTACTAGTCTCTGCTGTATTTAGGGATTTATTTTGCTGGATTTCTCAAAGAAATAAGATTCATATTATATACTGACTGTCAGTGCCTTTCTGGCTTTTCCTCTAAAAATAGCCATCCAGTGTATGGAGAAAACATGGTGTGGGCAACAGATCAGAGATGTCAAGTTTGTTTCAGTTTTGTGATCCTTGTTTATACACACAAAAGGTAAATGCTGACAGTGCCTCAAGAGACAAAGGCAAAAAGACCATTAGATCTTAACTTAGGTTTGGCATGTTGACATCCAGTTGGGCAGTCAACTTGCATGTGATTCCTGTGTATCTCATGTCCTATTGAATAGGTAGGAGATAGAAGTGTAGCTATTCAGGGCACAGCCGTTCTGCACAAATGTGCGTGGGAACTTCTTCACAGTGCAGTGACAGCACTGGCACAGACTGCCCAGAGAGGTGGTGGAGTCTCCTTCTCTGGAGGTGTTCAGGACTTGCCTGGATGCCTACCTGTGCAACCTGGGCTAGGGAGCTGCTTTGGCAGGAGAGTTGGACTCAGTGATCTCTGGAGGTCCCTTCCAACTCCTACAATTCTGTGATCCTGTGTGAAATCATAGGTGTGTGCTGAAATCTACGGCAGTAGAGAAAGAACAAAAAACATAGGATTCATTTGAAATCAATTTGTTTGAGACCCCAGGGTAGTTCAAAATCATATGTTCCTGCACCTGTTATTTGTTCTTCAGAAAAAAGTGTTAGAGATGTAGTTCACTAAAGATGTATAAAATTTTGTCAGCTAATTTCTGTCAGTCTTTAGGTAATAGAAAAAACAGGTGATGCTAGCCTGGAAATTAGAGGAGAGCTGCTCTGTTCTGATAAAATGAACAACTGAAATACATTAATAAGTGCATTTATCAAGCAAGTCTCGCTGAGATGCTTCACTTGGAACATTACCTTTCCTGGGATAGCACAGACTGGCACACTGAATATGCATCTAGGCCATTACTGTCCACCTGCATCTCTCTTGAACTAGAATTTGCTTGAACAATCATGAAGACCTTTGTGTACATGTTATAACCTAGTGATTAACTTCAAGGTAAAAACAGTTTGTAGTGGTTACAGTCTGAGTATTCACTTTCTTCTCCAGCTTTTGTGAGACTTGTGCCCTTTCTGAAGTCCTTTTTCCTTTGAAGGATCAGCAGCGCCTTGGCAGCAGGGTGGTGCAGGATATCTCTTCAGCAGCAGACACTGACTTTCTGTCTTCTCTAGTAGGAAGATGGCTCATCAAGCAATTTTCAATTTTGTGAAGGGAAAAATCTGTTTTTATGGGTGCAGAAATTACCATTTCTCTTTCATTTTCCACTGTCAGACTGTCTGTCTTCTGCCTTGTTACTAGTAATTTGTCAAAGAGATGTCTGACACTTTGTTCCTGAGAGAACTGGGTGGGCCAGCTGGCTGCCACTTCACAGGGCTGACTGCTGCATGAGGTCTCCTCTGACTTCTTCCTGAATGCCATGTGCTGTTTTTCAATGGGAAAGGAGAAGCTCGGCCAGCACAAAGAATCCTGGGTACTATTTTTTTTTTGATTAAACCTTCGATTTTGAGTTTACCACCAGAGGATATTTTGGACTCAGAAGGCTTTTAGTTATTTTTTTTCTCTACTTTCTTCTGTAATATTTTAGAGAGTTGCATAAGGAACCAGAAAATCATTTGTCTTGCAGTTGGCAGATCATGCATAAACTGTTTTCTTTCTTTGTTCTGCCTTGCTGTAGGTTATTCTGCAAGGGACAGACTAACTTGATCAGTTCAAGATCAGCCAAGGGCCCAACACTGTATTTTTAATATTTGACTCAATTTTAGAGGGTAATGACTGTGACTAAGTACAGGTGTCCTAGATTTCTTCAAGTATTACAGTGTTAAAACATACAATTAAAACAATTATGTTCTACAAATTTTCTGTTACCTGCTGTTTGTATGATATGGTTAAACTGTGATTACCAAAGTGCTTCAGAATGTGCATAGATAACTGAATTTCTTTCCTGTCCTGTTGAGATTTTTTTGACATACTGTGAAATGTTGCTTCACATTATTATGAAACAAATAGAAAGACTTCTGCACATTCAGTGGCTTTCAGTCACAAAAGGTTTCTAACTGTGCAACTGAAGCTTCCCAGTTTTTTTTTATTTTTTATTTTTTGTATTCTCATATTAGAAAAAGACTCAGAGCAGGTTTGGGACAAAACCAGTGTTAGTTTTATTGACACTGAGTAATTAAATTAAAAATTACCAAGAATATTGGTGGACTTGTGGAATCTTCAGTTATCAGAAGCGACAAGAAAATGGTAATGGAAATAATTCTGTGTGAGACAGGGAGATTGTAGTGTGAGGTTATAATGAGCAAACTAAAAAGTATGTGGTAAGAAGTGACTGTGGCTTTTACAGACTCCAAGAATGCCTTGGATTGGAAGGGACCTCAAGGATCATCAGGTTCCAGCCCCACTACTGGAGGCAGGTTTGCCAACTGCTAGACTAAGTAGCAGACCAAGTTGCCCAAGGCCCCCTTCAACCTGTCCTTAAACATCTCCAGGGACAGGGCATCCACAACCTCTTTGGGCAGCCTGCTCCAGCACCTCAGCATCCCCTCAGTGTAAAATTTCCCCCTGACATCTAATCTAATTCTTTGCTTCTTTAGCTTAAAACCTTTCCCACTTGTCCTATCACCATCTCCTCCTCATGTATTTTTATTCCCCCCCTGTTTATATTCTCCTTTAAATATTAGGAGGTTGTAACGGGATCTCCCTGGAACCTTCTCTTCTCCAAGCTAAACAGGCCCAACTCCCCCCTTTCTTCATAGAAGAGATGCTCCAGCTCTTGGATCATTTTTGTGGCCCCCTTCCGGACTTTCTCCAAAAGCTCCACATTTTTCCCTTGCCCCAGACCTGGATGCAATACTCTGGATGGGACCTCTGATGGGGTGAGAGCAGAGGGACAGTCACCTCCAAGTGTTGTTTGCTTTCCTGCTGACATACATGAGGATGAAGATGTTAGATGGCAAAAACCACTTAAGAGTAACTATTTTCCATCCCTTCCTTCCAAAGGGAAAGACAACAACCAATGATATCTATCTTTTGAAATCACAGGTAGTCTTCTAAAATATGGATCAGGAGACAGCAGTTGAAAAAAGTCTTCCCAGAAAGTTGGTGTAATTTTTGATTGAGTCAAAATACAGTGACAGCGAGGCAGATGCTGGAAAAGATAAATCAGAGCTGTTTCAAAAATAGCAGTCTGTGGTAGGTTATGACAACTTTGCTTTGATGCAAATTGGGTTAAAAGAGGAGTTTGTATCATTCATTCATACCCCACAGGTCAAGTGACAGAGGCGTTCAGTCAAGAGAGAGAGGCTCCAACATCTGCTCTCAGAAGTGGCTGTCAGGAAAGATTGTGTAGCTCTTGTTCTTTTACATCGCGGATGCTTCTTGGTATGTCTTGTTGATGTAGATTGTTTTTGCATCTCAGCTGAGATGCAGTGCTAAGTGAAAAGTAGTAATACTGCTGGCTTGTCAGCAGCGTGTTATAAACTGCACTTCATACAGCCTGAGTGTAGGAAAATGTCTTGTTTCAGCCTTGTCTGTGCAGAAAGCATACTGAGGTTCTACCGTGAAATAATGTGACTCTGAAATATAAACAAATCCCTTTTGCAAGTGGGAGCATGTTTGCTTTGAATGCGACAGTTGACAGTGTTTCACACTGGGAAATAAAAGCCAGTTCTTCAGAGTGGCAGACCTCTGGTTTCTGGCAGAATTAAGTGCATGATGTAGTGCTGTCTTCACCACTGTTGGTTACTGTGATGCTTTCCATCTCAGTAGACTCAATGAGTATTACATGCTCTTCTTCCAGTGTGCTACGACGACAGATGAGTGTTTCATCAGAAGAATCATACGAGATACATCTTGAAAAATAGTTTATGAAAAAGAGAGCACATGTTACCAGTAGCATTTCAAATGTAGCCTCACATTACCTGCTCTGACAAGCATTAGAATAAAAGTAAGCAGTATAGGAAATAGGAAAACAAACGCATTAAAAGCCTAAAAGGGGATGCTATTGCTTACTTCTCACCAGGCTTTATGAGTCTGCATTAAAAATCCTTGGATGAAGTAATATCCTGAACCTTTAGAATGCTGACTGTGTGCTAGAGATCAGCTGCACACAGCAGCACCTATTCTATAAACATATACAACCTACCTGAACCACTAGTAGTTTATCTTTGAAGGAGAAAATAACTTGCTTCTCCCGTTTATGTTTTCACTGATGGTGAGAGTGGTCTGTTGTCCCATCAGCTCATGTTGTTTCACTTTTGAAGGTGCTGTTTCTAGTTATGGCAATCTGTTGTTATTATAGGTCATGAGAAATAGCAGGCAGGCAAAACCAAGTGAGGTAAGTATATTTCTTACCAGCTATACATGGCTAAAGAACTACCCCCATGTTTATGTTGTGAAAGATGGTGATTTTGTCGTTCCTGACAATTCACATTGGACATGAACACTCTAGTAGCCATGGTCTGCTCTGACATAAATCACCAAACTGTTTTTATCCCATGTTATAACTGCATCCATATACAGGAGCAAATGAATGGCTTATAGATGTTAATTGTTATTAAATGTTTGCAAATTTGTCTGCTCACATGTTGAAATGAATAGTTAGGTCTTGCCATGTTTGGTAGACTCAAGATGTTAGTTGTTCTCTGAAAGTTACGCTCTTTTTAAATGCAGCCCTCTTTTATTGTTTAGAGGAAAAGAATAAGAGTGAGCAAATCCTTCCTATGGTGTCAGTGGTGTATCTAGTTGCTCGTGGAAGGAGTTCCTCTGCTAAGTTTTGCTATCAGCAAAGAGGGAAGTGATAATAACTAGGAGAATGAGTTGTTGATGGCCAAGATGCAGCAGCAATAGCCTGAAACATCAGACCTGTGAAAATACTCCTTTTACAGTGCTTCTGATGGCCATCTAGGCCAACTTAAGCCTGAACTTCTACTTGCTATGGTTTTATTCAGCTGTGTTTTGAAAATGTCCAGTGACAGATTCCACAGGCCTTCCAGACAGCCCCTCTGGTGGTTAATTTCCTCCAGGTCTTTCTTTTCATCAGACAACTCTACCTGTCCACATAGACTGTGTGCCTCAGAACCCTAACTGTGCTGACCTTTCTGTGCTGCTCCTTCATCTTCTCCACAGTTACCTTGAACTGGGAAGCACAAAACTAGACTCTGTACTGTAGACACGGCCTGATCTGTGCTGAGGAGAAGGATGTAATAACTTCCTTTGGTTTCCTGACTAAACCTTTGCTCCTGTAGCCCAGTGCACTTTTATAAATCAGAAAAAAAAAAAGGAAGAGAAGAGCAGAAAAGAAAGCAAAGTGACTTTGGGATGATAGCTGCATTGACCTCTGATCTAAAAGTCCAGGGAATCGTGTAATTACCCGTTAACCAGTCACTCATTCCTCCCTACTGATGCTCCATATTTTCCTTTGGAAAGATTGCAGAGTGGACAGGATGTAGTAAACTAGTTGGGGCTTTTGTGTAGTAAATATTACTGGTGATAATGTTTAAACTGTGATTAATTGCCTCTAAACATGCTTCTGTATCTTGGAATCTTCAGGAAGTCTTTCAGTTTGTTCCTGAAGGCACAATGTGGTACTTATGATATTACAGAGAAAATGATGCCCTATTTGAGAGAAGCTTGCTGATAATTTCATGCTATCCATTTTCAATTTGTACTGAGCTCATCAGTTGAAATTTCAAACTTCAAAGCAGATTCTTACTTGAATGAATCTATTTCTGAATGAATCTGTTTCAGGTCGTTCTTTGAAGACTGCTGCAGCTGGCAAACAGCTAATCACCTGAAAACAATTAAGATACGATGTTTTAATGGGGCTATTTGTAGTAATTTATTATAATGGAAGAGAAAACAGCAGGTACCTCCAGAGAAATCATGGAACTTTATCATGCAAATTTAATATCTAAGCAATAATTATATCCAAGTCTGTGGCCAAACTCTTCTTATAAAGTACATGTAACTTTACCTTTGCTGTCGCTCCTCTGTTTTCTGTTTTGATTATCTTTGTGTATTAAATCTTGGAAGCAATTTCTTGAAGCAATTTAGTTACTGTATAGATATTTTTATTGATAGTACATGCACGGAAGAACATTCACTGTACTTTAAACCCTTTAGGTCTAAGAGTATTCACATATCTCATTCTCCCATCTAAACACAAGCTTTCAGGTTTATTTCTGTTTTCAGACTTCAGTCTCATCAGGGAAATACAGTATCTTATTCAGGCCGTATATATCCAGTTGGCCTTTTTTTTTTCCAGGAGAAAATGCATGAATTGTTGGAAACGACAGCTGGATAAAATTCAGAGCCATGAGGATGACATAATGCATGTTTGCTTGAATGTTCTTGTATTTTAAGCAAAACCAAAGGAAAACTTTCATACTGGTCATTAGCGTTTAGCAGCATAGTATAATTTAAGAATTGGGTAGTTTTAATGCAAGATAACATCAAAATGCATTTGTTTCTCTTTTTTTGTCATTGATACTGTTTCAGCTGCCATTTCAGAAAAAGGCTTGTTGATGTAACACTGATGTTACGAATAACCTTCATGTACTTGATGCAGCTTGCTCAAGATCTGCGAGCTCCATTTTAGGAACCATTATCTTCCCAGTGAAAAATACCTTATGAAAAGTACTTTTACACTTGCAGTTTAAAAAATTATAAAAATTATATAAAACAGTATTAGTTATTAAAGATTGTTTAATTAGTTTTGGCTTATCCACCAAGGATTCTGGTGCATGTTGTTAAGTATTCTCATCCAGTAGTTGGTATTCCATTAGTTATCTTGCAAAAATGCAAAAAGGCAAGCAAAGCTTCAGATCATAATTTCATCTTAAACTTATGTTGCATATATGTTGGAAGTGTTTCTCACTCCTATTTTCAACTAACTTACTTTCTAGAAAAGAAAGACGTGACACAGAGCTTGGAAAACTACACAGCAAAATGCCCTGGCACAATGGAATTCATCACTCTTCCAGATGGTTTGAAGTTACCTCCTGTTCCATTCACCAAATTGCCTATTGTGAGGTAAGGCTCCAAATGTGGTCTTTTAACTTTTCCACAGTACCTGTCAAATTTTAAAGGATACTGGAAGGATATAGTCTTCTCGGTTTATGTAAGCTGTTCACAATAACATGAAAAAATGTCAAAATGTCAAATTGTTTTGAGAAGTTCTTAGGCAAAAATAGAGGCTTTGGGCAGAAAATACTTTTTGTGGTCTTCAGTTTCAGAAAGAGAGGATTTTTTTTTAATAAAACTGTCATTCAAGAGTTTCTGATACAATCCAAGAAAAGTATTCTATCGTTGCAGTTGAGATTTAAGATAGAACATCAGGTCATTCCAATGACTAATACATTTTTTAGACTAAAGTCTAGTATGAATTATTTGAGACACAGAGATGGAATAAACTGCAATTTGGCATGAAATTAAAAGGCTAAAAGAAAATCTTTGTCAAGAAATGATGGTTGGTAATTGCCATTCAGAAGAATATATGTTGGAAATTTTTGAAGAGTTCTCTGAGACATTTGATTTCTCCGTGGGACGTCATCAAACATAAAGCAAGTGCTCTGGTATCACAAAAAAGATGTATAACTAAAGAGTGAAAACGATATTTATTTTCAGATTACCTCCAGTCACTAAAATGACAGATGTTTTTATTATATGAGCATTTTTTGATTCAGTAGCTAGTTTTTACTATTCTAACTTCTCTAGTTTTCCTTTTACGCTGAAGAAGGAGACTCAGTCTAACTATTTGTAATACATTCAATGCAGTAGGTTTGTTCTCACTAGCAATTTGTTGTGTGAAATGTGCTCTCCAAAGGTACAGACTGACTGGACTGACCTGAGATTGGACGTATACAGCGGGCTGTGCAGTGTCCTGAAGTGTTTTGTCCCCCTGTTGGGACCAAGTGCATTGGTTAGCTACCTGGGTCACCCCACATCTACTATGTATTTCTGGGGGAAAGATGCATCTTCTTGGAAGTCTTCCAGCATTGTGCTACGATGGCTGTGCCGGATTTGGTTAGCAGTGACATCTGGGATGGCTTTGCAGATACCTACTTTGTGCTGCCTGCTTGGTGGTGTAGTGCACACTTTCAGGTTGCACCCACTGCATGTTATGTTCCTAAAATGGAAACTGGTGGAACCAAAATTACATGTGACGGTGGGAGAGTTACTGGATTTGGTTTCACTAGAAGTCTGTGTATAATTCTAAACCAGTCATCCCATGTCATACTTTCAGTCAGGAGACAGGTGAGCACTCCTAGGTTTTTGTGGCCTCATTTACTTTCCTACTTGAGGGGGAGCTGAATCAGTGGCCTGCATGGCCTGTATTAACTGGTTTCCCATTGATTTTAAGGATGTCCAGCAGTGTAGTTCAGGTACCTCTGTCTCTGTGTTACATTATGTGCCTGGTAGTATGTTCTGAAGGTGGGTTTCTGAAGGTCTATCAAAACTTTTTTAAAAGGTTGACAATACTTTAGTAGGGAAAGGTTCTGTCAATCTATCAGTTAAAGTTTTTTCTATTCTGAGAGAAGCACATTTCCTGTTCTGAGAATAACAGTTTCTTGCCATTCCTGTGCCCAGTTTTAAGAAATAGCTTGCAAGGTGTTTACAGTGTCAACTTTGTCTGGCCTGACTGCACTTGGAGTGCTGAAAATAGGTACTGCTGTCTTGACATGGGGCATTAAGAAGTCTGGGGTGTGCAGTACTGTTTAAAAAACATAGCAGTACTGTTTAACAGGAAAGTATTGCTCATCATGCTCCTTCCAGTACCTGAAGGGAGATTACAAGCAGGAGGGGGACAGACTTTTTACATAGTCTGATAGTGATAGAACAAGGGAGAATTACTTTAAACTAAAAGAGGGGAGTTTAGATGTTAGAAAGAAATTCTTCACTCAGAGAGTTGGTGAGGCACTGGAACAAGTTATTTAGAGATGATGTGGATGCCCCGTCCTTGGAGATGTTCAAGGCCAGGTTGGATGGAGCTCTGGGCAGTCTGATCTTGTGCTGATTTTTGAGGCATAAATGTGTGGAAATGGGCTCTCAGCCATTGTTGAATAATGTAAGTTTATAATTCATTCCATTCTAGAGCCCTCAGTGTATGTAGAACATACACTTTTACTGATGATGCAAAGTTTCATTTACAGTTGACATTTAATTGTCTACTAGTTTGTAATCCATTTGATTTGCAGTGCTAATTTAAGATGCAAATTTCTTAATTAAAATACCATTGAACATTGAACTGCCTTAGTGAAGTTAGAAAACAGTAACACTGTTACCTTTTTCTCCCCTCTACCTATGAAGCAGTTGAAGAGATTTGGCTTGGCAAAGTCTTTACAGTTAATTATTCATGGTCTGTAGTACTTAATGCCTGTAGCTGTCCATTAAGTCAGACACTTTGTATAATCTGTTGCACTATTTTTTTTCTGTCATGTCTTTTAAATAGATACTTTTATTGACAATCGTTTAGTTTTATTTTTTATGTATATTTTCTAGCCTTTGGAACTTCGGGATTTTTTTGATATTACAAATACTGTGCTGCAGTCTGAGAAGCCCTAGTATTTAATCCAATACAAAATAGGAGAATTAATTGTCTTTCTGTTCTAATAGATGCACTGTTTACTTGAGTATATTCAAGCTTTTCACAGAGAGGAATTTTAGAAGATAAAGTCCCCTAACAAGTAGATGAAGATCCTTCCTTTCACTGCTGAGCAAATGTATTAAGATTTAGAAGGAAAAAAGAAAGTGCATCCAACACTATTAATCTAATAGGATGGATGAACCAAAGCACTTTCTATTGAGGAAATAAAATTCCTTTTTATTAGCACATTCTCAAATTCTTAGAGTTAAATTTCCTCACATACGTATCACTCACAGGTTTTGCTTAAAATTGCATTCTAACTTGTATTCAAATCCAGTCAGACGAGGTATTGTACTTTGTTCTGAGTATTCTGGAGTCTGTCACAGTCTGTATTCCTGAAGCTTATTCCTGTCATTTTTTATTTGTCTGTGATGCTGACGCAGTTGTCAACAGATAATGAATAGATGTGATATATTTCTTTTTCCAAAATAGTATTCATGTTCTCTTACGTCTTATCAAATGTTCTGTATCATAGAGATAACTTGTCTTTGTAATATTCCTCTTACAGCGTCATAATTTTTCAGTCGTAGCACATTATCTTGAATGGCTTGGATAATTTTTAAAACAATCTGCTTTCTTGTGTGTATGCACTTTTCATTAGTGGGAGTATTGGTTTCTTTGGTTCATAAACCATTCTTTGTTGTGCTGAGCTTCTAAACATGTAGAGGACTTGATTTTCATGTTCTCTGTGACACTTTATTATTTTGAAATTTAGGGTAATTCTGTCACTGTGGGAAGTGATAAGTGAGAGATTGGTTTATATCATGTAAATGTTACAAAATTGTTTTAACATTTAAGAGAATACCTTCTTTAATAGGTGAAGACACTTGATTTTAATTTGAGGAAGGCCCATTTCAGAGAATCACAGAATTGTAGGGGTTGGAAGGGACCTCTAGAGATCATCTAGCCCAGTCCCCTGCCAAAATAGCTCCCTAGCCCAGGCTGCACAGGTAGGCATCCAGGTGGGTCTTGAACATCTCCAGAGAAGGAGACTCCACCACCTCTCTGGGCAGCCTGTTCCAGTGGTCTGTCCCCCTCACTGTGAAGAAGTTCCACACGCGTTTGTGCAGACCTTCCTATGCTTCAGTTTGTGGCCATTTCCCCTTGTCCTGTCACCACACACTACAGCAAAGAGTCCAGCCTCATCCCTTTGCCTCCTGCTCCTTATATATTTGTAGGCGTGGATTGGATCCCCTCTGAGTCTTCTTTTCTCAAGGCCCAGGTTTCTCAGCCTTTCCTCATAAGGGAGATGTTCCACGCCCTTTATCATTTGTAGCCCTCTGCTGGACTCTTTTGAGGAGTTCCGTGTCTTTTTTGTACTTTCATAGTTCTTCATTGTTTGTCATGGTATTTGATGAGCTATATAAAAACATGAGAATTTAATCATGTACTGCAACATTCATAACCTTTTTGTAGCATTCTCAAAGAATTCCTGTGAAATCAGTTTTGTTGATCAGTTGTAGGACAAGAGGAGAAGCTAGTTCATCTTTGAACAGATTTGGGTTTTCTAGGATTCTTGCACTTGGCTCCTCAACTGAGTTTTGAAGTCTACAGTTTTGGCTGGACTCTTATAATTATCATGTCTAGGTGTTGTACATAGTCTACCCTGAAGTATGGAAACATATTGTTTAAAGTTTAGTGGTAGCAAGGTTTTTGAGCATTTTATTAGTTCTCGATTGTCTGGGTCAGTGTGGTGGGATACCTGTGTCAATTAGCAGAAAATCCAGGTTTTTCAATTGATTTTTTTTTTTTTTTCCATCAGCAGTGGAAGACCAATGGCTTCCCTGCTTAGTATCAGGAATTTTGATCTAACAGCAAGATGGTTTAATAAATCAGTCCTTTCCTGTCTTGTATGGGAACTGCTGAGTCACAGCCTGAACCACTGATTGAGCACCTGAAGGAAAGATCTGGTCAGCCCTGGGAGCACAGGTGAAGGTGATTCACCTGTGTGACCAGAAGGGTTGGAGCCAGGCTGCACTCCTCTTAGACCTCATTTAAGGGCTGACTGCCACTGAGAAAGGGTCTCTTTTGGAGATCCCTCCTTTTTAGAGTTCCTTTACCACAAGCATAGATCATCAGAGATGGGTGAGCATCCTTTTTCCTTCTTTCTGTAACACGTCCCTGTTCACACTGGTCTCTGCTTTTACAAGCTTTACATGTTTATTTGTAGCTGCTTTTGACAAGACTTTTCCAATTCCTGTGACATTCCCATCCTTCCAGATGCAATTTTATGTACTTTAACTGTTCTAAAACCTATTTTATTCACTTTGAAGAAGCTCATTATTTGTATTACGCTGTCCAGTGAGATTTTGCCTGGCTTTGGCTTGGGTTTGGTAAATATTTGGTTGTTTTCTGGAGTTTCAGTGTATCTGTAATTTAGTTTGCACTCACCTTGGAAAGTATTAGCTGGATTTCAAGTCACTTGCTAGGTTTACTTTTCATGGTTTCTCAAGAAGATGTTTCTCCTTTGGTATTTATTTTTAACACAACCTTCTGTAAAAGGTATTTTTACTTAACAGATCTGTGAAGCTCTTGAACCTCCCTACCAGTCTCCGACCTCACAAAATCAAAAGTTTACTTGGTCAGAATGTGTTAACCAAAAGCCCCTTCATATATTCTCCAATTATTGCTCACAGTCGTGGGGAAGAGCGAAATAAGAAAATAGGTAAGAACATTTTCTGGTATTTCACATTGTTTTGTTAAATTGGAAATTCTGTTTTGTTTAGGGATAGCAAACGTGAATTTCTCATATGGGATATCTCTTAGGATATTTCTGTGGGAAACATTTCCGTATATCTTATGACATTTGTTTGTTTCTTTTAATTTGTTGATGTTTGTTGTATTATTTTTCCCTTAAAATCTTACTGCCATTCTTAAAAAATGATTGTTTGATGGGGTATTCTTGTTCCTTGAGGGTTTCAAAGGGGAACCTCCTTTTTTTGGTAACAGTGTAAGCAGGTACCATAGGAGTTCTTCATTATACACAGTTTCTCCTTTTAGTTTTTGTTTTGTTTAGTGTAAGGAGATGTCTGAGCTACTTTAAGGCTTTTGTCTTTTGAAGCACATAGCCAGCATGTTTACTTTTGAAATCTCTATTGTTTGGTTAAAAGCTTTGTAAACAAAGGAACGTACGAATCAAAACCATGGTTCCGTTATAAGAAGCTGTAGAATTTAATAATAGTTGAAAATAATCTTTGTTTTTTCACATATATTTGATCTACTTTCTTTAGAAATAAAGAGAACAATAAATGGTCTATGTCCTCTTTATGGAAACCGAAGGGGAAACAAAGTCCTTTAGAAAAGTCTTATGTTTTCAGCTTTTAAGCTTTCAACTTGATAAGCTTTTCGAATTGAAAACAATACATTGGATTATTTTATTCTGTTTAAATTGATTTAATATGCTCTAGTCATGAGAAATAAACCTTGTGGTTTATGACATAGAGGACATATAGAGTCCTGATAGTCTAAGTAGTACTATTGGTAGAATAATGCAGCTCTATTAGGGTGTCTTGCAAGTAATCTCCTGTATCTGCGTGAAGATGATGTAAATACAGCTCTTAACCTCGCACCATATAACTGGATTTTACCTTTCTTTTCGAAAGCTTTTCCTCCAGGGAAGCAATTCTATAGCGTTGTCCTGCTCTCTTTTATGTAGATCTCATGGAAATCAAACCACAGATAGCTAGTGAGGGTTCTTGGTGCTGGTGGTTATGGTTTGCAAGTTAATGAGTTGACTCAACACGTAATACTTGTTTTCCTAAAATACACTTCAATAGTTTTGTTGGGGAGGTAGCTTAGGGAGCATTTGACAGTGAGGAATTGGTCAAACCTGCCAAAAAAGTAGGAAATTGGTAGGGTCTTTTTCTCTTTGGAAGAAAAGAGAGATTAAAGCATCAGGAAAGCTATTGATTTTTCTTTGAAAGATGAAAGAATTAGTTTCCAACATATTTTTTTTCTAGCTATTAACCTTTTTAGAATCACTTCGTGGTAGCAATGCATACATTTTTCAAGAAAAGGAATTCTTATCCTCTGGTAGTTCTCCTAATCTGGAAATTACTGTAATTTACAAGGACTAAAATGCCTGCTTCAGTTGGTTGTTAACCATAATGGGGGTTCAGTGCTTAAATATCTTTGAAACTCTGTGTGACAGCTCTTGAGAGGAGCTCCCAGTTCTTCTGGAGACTGCAAAGGGCAGAAGGCTTTGGACACTTTTAAATCAATTAAAAACAGGCAAACAAAACAAGTACAAAACATCCCATGCAGATGTGCATTTGAACACTTACTTTACTGCTTTACTTCCCCAGTTTCACAGTAATATAACCTGTTAATATCTCAGAATGTATGCTGTTAATTTCTAGTACTGTTAATTGGACTTAATGCTTAATGCAAATGTTTATCTCCCTTGAGCTCTCTAATACTGCTTGCAAGATGTAATCAGATGGTGATTGTGCTATTAGAGTGCAGATGGTTTTAATTGTGAATTAGTCTTAATAATCCTGTTTTTTTTTTTTACGGAATATTTTTAATATCTTAGATAAAAGAGCGTTAATGTGTTAAAATCATTGAGTAAACTAGTTTAAAGTTAGTCTGCATGTATTATAGATTAGATTAGGCTCATGATTTATTTAATCTGTTCAGTGACTATTTTAAAACCACCTTTTGTTTATTTGGACTGCAGGTCCTCACCTTGCAAATGTTACGTCGATGTAAAATCTGAGTGTGAAGTGAATGTGATTATGGTGAGAAATCTGGGAGGCAAAAAGGAGCACATGGGCTGAAAAGACCATGGAGCGGTGGTGCAAAATAATCACTGTGTATTGAGTAGCCCACCAGAAATGGTGTATGTGCCACAGACCTCCCTGTCTTAAATTTCTTACCTTCTTAAATACAACCAAAAACTCCAAAACTTTACACTTAGCCTGGTGAGTTGTCCTTAAAGCTGGACCTCTGTGTTCTGTGGTAAGATAGGTCAAGAAATAAGCTTCCCTTGCAGTTTCTATTTACTGGTCAAGGGTCTTTCCTAAATATTTCCAGAAATTACTTAGACTTAAGCAATAACAAAAGACACTCTCTTTTGTAACCATCAATAGATAATCAGCATAAATATTTCTTAGTGTCATCTTCCCCTCCCTCAGTATTTCCCAGACTTCTTACTGTGTTCTGTGGAGAATCAGTAGGAAGAAGTGGAGGTGGCATCTTGCTGGTGAACAGATGTTTTCATCTTACTTCAGTCGATGATACAGAGTAAATAAAAGATCATTCTGTGTATAGCTGAGGATTTATTTCCATGATTTTTTTTAATCTTTTCTCCTTTTGTATTTGTTTCCCTATCTGGTTGTGTTTTAACTGAGCCTTGATACAAAGTGATGTGTGCTTTGGGCCTACCTCCCACTGTGGAAGTACTGAAGCTTTCGAATGGTTAACGTTAAGGATGTGTTTCAGTACTCTATTGAACTGATGCTGGAGTTAATTTTGCCAAAGTACTGTTGGCACAATGTGATGTTGGGCTCTGGAGCAGTACTAGCATTAATATAATGAGGCTATTAATGAATGTCTCTGGTCCTTTCACACATTGCTTTGTGTATGATTTGCAGCTTGTGTCCCTTGGTGCACTTGAATGAGTCTTGGGGTGTGTGGATCATAGAGAGGTGTTAATTTCAAACATAGAGGTAATGTAACACTCTGACAGCTCAACTTGTGCCCGTTCTTATAACACTACAATTAGGCAATTCCTGCACTAATTCTGTATTCATTTCATGTAGAATTCCAATGGGTCCAGGGAGATGTGTGTGAAGTTCAGTTGATGGTGTACAACCCTATGCCTTTTGAGCTCCGAGTAGAGAACATGGTATGTATCTTCAAAAACTTTTTGAACTTCTTCACTAACTTAGAGTTTTAATACCATTTTTTTCTAAATCAAATAGCTTAAAATCTGTTTAAGTAAGTATAGCATCAGTTTAACAGTGCAGTAGTGTAAGTTCTTTCATATTTTTGCAGCAGTGATGAGGTACTGAATTGAAGTGTCTGCTGTTTGGAGACTTAGAATGCTTTACTGCTGTTGACCTGTGAATCAATTCTGTATCAATTCAAACTCATGCTAAATTTATTTTTACTGGTTTCCAAGTAATGATCAAATCCTAACACCTAATAATTAGTGTATTCTTCCTCCTGTCACTAAAAAAAAAAACGTTTTTATCCGAGCTTTATGAATTCCCATGTTGACCACATTTTTAAAAAGAAGGAATTAAATTAACTTGTTCAGAGAAGCTTTGATTTTTTTTTTTTAATAGATGCTTCTGTTTATGGATCTGCTATTCCCAGGCTTATATGGTATTTGAAACCGGTGGATGCTGAAGTGGTGAGAAGGAAGTGGGGGCGGGGGGAAGACTAAAACACCAGAGAAGTATCTCAGGTTAGAAGGTTCAATAGCAATATTTAATATTGCTTTGAAAAAGGAATCCTCATACAACCCATTAAGTAAGGAAGACTGTGCAGTAAATTAGGGTGTATTTATATGGTCAGGATTTTTAATTGTTGGCTCTACTGCAGCAGCTAGTCGAACAACTAGACCTCAATTACAGGTAACATGCCATATATGGTAGAGTATTTTTTTCCACAGGAAATTAACACATCCTAAGGTTGTAGTTACAGTATAGTAAAATCCATTCAGGAAGCTAACATACTTGGTTTCTTCAGCAGCATTTTATCTTATGCTTACAGAGGTATTCCAAAATGCTAGGAATTAATGGAAAAAGTAATGGTAAATCTGTGCATCAGAAAGGACTCCATGTAAAAAGTATTTTAAGAACATTTTGATTTATCATCCTGTGGCAGTAATGATGAAATTACATATTCAAAATATTTTTGGATAAATTCTTAATGAGGAAATTTCTTGTAAGTGGCTGCATACACTTAAGAGTTTTGGAACACAGTTATTTACATGAGTGTGCACTTCATCTATTCACTGTGAAAATTAATTGTAGTAGTGTGAATGCTACAAGCTAGATGGTTATCTTTGGAATTAGCAGTGAATTTCAGTTTCATTGGTAAGCACCGGAGGAAGTAGAAATGCAGACTAGAGACAAATAATTGAAGCGATTAACACAGTTCTTTAGTCAGTGTTCCATAAATAGAGTGCTTTGAGGAAAATCTGCTGTGCACTGATGTTGTCTAATTGGTAGAAATGAGTTGATTTTGCTTCATTTGTGTGGAATCGGGAATGTATGCGGCAAATGAGGACAGCAGTTACTCCTCTCAACTCAGTGTTGAGACAGTGTCTTCAGCACTATATGTTGAGCTCCTGGTATAGCAGCAATACATGTGGACTGGTGTCAGTCCAGCAGCATAGGACGGGTGAGAAGTGCATGAGTTTAAGTCTGAAGAAGAGAGGACTAACGGGTAATTCCTGTTGTTGTCCTTCCCAGTTGCTAAGCTGAAAAACGGAGCAGGACTCTTCCCAGAGGTGCACAGCAGTAAGATTCCCATATTGCAGCTATGGGAAACTTTCTCAATAGAAAAGTTCTGCTTTGCCAGTGTCACAGTGGCTGTACTGTAGGAACAGGTTTCTGAGAGGGAATGTGAGATTGCTATCTTCAGAAATCTTCAGAACTTGAGTGGATGATACGGTGGTAAAAAAAACCTAACACTGACATGAAAGTTGGTCCTGTTTGGAGCTGTGGGTTGGGCAAGAGGACCTCTGACATCTCCTTCCAGCGTGACTTATTTTGATTCTTTGATGTTGTTTGTGGGTTTATGAGAGTGTGGGAGTAGTTACTACTTCATCACAAGAATGAAATCTTTGTGGTTTTATTTTAATAATTCAGTATGTTTAATATTTTAAAAGGTTTTGTTTTATTATTAACGTGTTCTCATGCCTGCCATCCCCGTGCCTTCTTGTTGTCTGATTTCTTGTAATTTTCATGTTCTTTCACATTACTTAGCCTCAGAATTATTTGTGCAGCGAGCATATCCTTCATTTAGTGTCAATTTTAGCCCATCTGGCCCACAGCTTTTTCCTTCTTTCTGACTCGACACTTTGCCTGTGCAGTGTTACTACTCATATAACCTTGCTTCCAGTGACTGGCAGTCCTTTGTGTTCTCCATTGCATGATGTCCCTTGTTGTTTCCCTTTGTCATGGTTCATCATTCATCAGTGTGCAACTGTCTTGAAATCTATAGTCTTACTCAATTTTTTCCTTATTTTCCCTTTCCATCAACTTTTAAGTTACATTTGTTGTTCTTTGAGCTTACTTGTTGCATGTTAAACTCTGGAAGCATTTTGAAGGTAAACAACTTGGTGCTTTATGTCAGTACTGAGAGCACAAGTTATTTAGGAGGACAGTTTCTCACTGAAAAGCTTCTATTTTTTCCTTTTCATTATTTGAGGTACTATTCAATGAATCATGGAGTGGTTTGGGTTGGAAGGGGCCTTTAAGATCACATAGTTCCAACCCCCCTGCTATAGGCTGGGACAGCTCTAGCCCAGGTTGCTCACAACCCCATCCAGCCTGGCCTTGAGTGCTTCCAGGAAGGGGCATCTACAACCAGTCTGGTCAACCTGTTCTGGTGTCGTACCACCCTTACAGTAAAGAATTTCTTCCTGAGATCTAGTCTAAATCTACCCTCATCAAGTTTAGAACCATTTCCCCTCGTCCTGTTGTTGCACACCCTTATAAAACATCCCTCTCCAGCTTTCCTGTAGGCCCCCTTTGGGTACTGGAAGGCCACTATAAGATCCCCCTGGAGCTTTCTCTTTAGCAGCCTGAGGAGTCCCAGTTCTCTCAGCCTGCCCTCGTAGGGGAAGGTGCTCCAGCCTTCAGATCATCTTTGTGGCCCTGCTCTGGACCCACTCCAACAGAAAAATGTCCTTCGTGTGTTATGGGCCCCAGAACTGGATGCAGTACTCCAGGAGGGATCTCATGAGGGCAGAGGGGCAGAATCACTTCTCTTGCCCTGCTGGTCAATCTCCTGTCAGTGCAAGCCAGGATTATTGCAAGTACACTTAGTTTATATAAGAGTGCTCAATATTATTCAGGTGAGAAGCCCTATAAAATCAAAAAATTGAACTTTTGTTGTTTAATTTCCTTTAAATCTTCTGCCCATCTTCCTCATTTGTGTTGTTTATTCTCTCACATATATTCATGATTTGGGAATCTGTTTAGATAACTGTTCTTCACGTTTCACAGTTCTTTACAACTTCTTTTCTGTGTCCTGGATTTCTTTTGTCCATGTGGTAGGAAGGCTCATCTAATAACAGCGGTGTAATGCTTTTGAGATGGCAAGTAAGTGTTTAATTATGGAATATTGTAATGATTAAGTCTAAAAAATAGTGTAGTTCGGTCAGTAAAGTAAAGTAGGGGTGCTCAGAGGTGGTGCTTCCAGATAACTTAAGTAGACATAGAGGTAAAAGTGATCCTAACTTACTTTATCTGCAGTGCATTTCAGAGATTATTTTGTTTGCTGTCAAACAAACAAGTCAAAGTAGATGTGATATTCAGCTGCAGATAAGTATATATGCAGCTTTACTTTTTTCTGAGAATACTGATCTCTGTTTAGACTTGTTCAGATACCTGAATGGATGCTAGCCTCTGTCTTACAGCTGTGAAACCTTTTTTCTATCTGGTAAAAAATGACCTTTGGATTTGAAACCTTCAGAAAATGAAAAAGATCCATGAAATCTCTGGCAGATCTATTTTATGTCCCCCAGAACATGTTGAAGCTTTGGCTAAGTCTGTTGAATCCTGGCTAAGTCTGGTGACATCTGCTATTAAAATAGAATGCATGTGAAGATACAGCACAGAGTCTGTTAAGTGTGCAAGATTTTAACTACTTTTTTCTCTTTCCCAGGCTTTGTTTTAAAGGCAAATATGCTGTCTTTGAAGGCTGAGAAATGTTGCTTATTGAATTAAAGCATTTTCTGCACAGACTGTAGAGAATGTGGCTTTCTTAGAATTACCACAATGATAGATACAGAGCAGCATGAATTGTGTTTGAATGAATATTGAGGAACTAAAAAATGCTGCTGCAACACAATGTTTCTGGCTTTTATAGTTTTTAAAACTCACAACTCAAAAAGGAAATCTTTCTTACATGATTTTCATTCTGTTGGGAGCTTGTATTTGTTTCAAAACAATTTAAGTGTAGTATTATGATTAAAGATGGTGTAAGAGTAGAAGCTTTGGTCTTTTTTTCAAAGCTATGTTATGAGCCAAGAGCACTTTCTGTGTTTTAGAATACCACCTAAAAGTATTGAAAAATCTTAGTGTATAAGCAGTCTCATAATTTAGCTTATACTCATTCAGATTTATAGGGTTCACATCTTTGTTCTGTTTCTGCCCCCTTGGAGAATATTTTCTTACTGTCAGGGTGCATGTCATTGAAGCCACATTGGGCAAGAAAATACACAAAAAATGTGGAAGGGAGTAGGGTGAAAATGGTCATGTTTGGTGTATTCTAGGCCTGCTTAAAATAGACCTGCTAGAAATAGTGGGGGAAATGCTCCTTAAATAAATATTTGACAACACTGTGTAAAGCACATTCAATGAGAAAGCTTAACTTCAGCAGTGGTACTTGGGGAAGAAAAGTGTGAGTTACGTAAGTAGAGCCTAAGAAGGCAGTTAAATGCTCATGTTAGTTTAACAGCATCCCCAGAAACCACCATTTACAGACAAGTTGTTTTGTTTCACTGGAACTAAATGTAGATTTGAAGTTACTGAAAGGCAGGCTGTGGCAGTAGCTTGCATAAATTTGCTCTCAATTTAGATTGTTACAGGAATATAAGGAAATACAAATCTTTTTTTTTCTCCTGGTTCACATATTCCCTGGAGGGAAACTTGCATACAGATGATACTGTTCTTCTGTTTGGTCAGAAAATAGTGCTTACCTAATTTTATTACTGAAATGTGGTGTAATATTCTGGGGAGAAGAGATTTGACATGCTTTTTTTTTTTTTTTGTTTCCCCTTTCCCCTTTTTGCCATATTTCCCCTTTTTCCCCATTCCCTTTATTCTGCAATGGATGTTTATTTAAAGGGAATAACAGTACTTCAGCTTTGATTTCATTAATCTAAACTTTTTTTAGACACCAGAGGGCAATGTTTGGCAAATATTGCTGAATTCTGCCTTCTGGGTGATAGCAATATTGGAAATGTCTTTCAGACATTCTAGATTACATCAGTGTCTTCTAAGATTAATTGCGTGGTTCAAGTTTGAAGAATAAGTACACTGATTTCAATTTATGCCTGTAAAACCAAGGCTTTGTTGAGGTTTACATTGTTTTGTTTGTTTGCTTTGCCTTTGTGCTTTCTTAATACCTCTACTTTAAATATTGCTTTACTGGATGGTGAAACTGTCATCGTGAGAGAAATGGATGCTGCGTTCTACTTCATGTGGCAATGCATTTGAGGCTCTGTAATTTTTTAGACCAGGAATAATCTGTGCTTAGTGGAGATATTTGACGTTTCCATTGCATTCTTTTAGAACTATTTTTGTAGACTTGTTGTTGTTGCTAAACAGTAGACTGAGGATGCATTTGTAATACATTATAAGCAAAATACATTCTGGTGAGGACTTACATTGCTTTATCAATTGTCTTGTGGTCAGCATGCTGTGTTTGCTGTCATCATGACCTAGGGCTGTCACTTGGATGCAGTTTCAGGGGGTAGGGAACAATGCATCTGTATATAACTTTTTTCTTTGGCTCCTCTACTGTTAAGACACTTTATTACTAGGAATTGCTCAAACATAGTAACTGTCCTGTCTTGTCCATAAGCACATTCATATTTTGGTTGGGCCATTTTTGTTTCCTTAAGCATGTGTTGGATGAACAGTAATTAGGATATTTTCTAATCAAGAATTGGAAACAGAAGAGGGCTAACCTGTCTTTTGCATCAGATGTGAGCTTTAGAGGTGCACCGTTCAGAACCCTACTGAGTTAGAAATGAAGCAATCAGATGTTTTTGAAGGTGAGCAATGCCAGTGTGGCTGACATTGCTGCTGCTTAAGCACTTTGTTCAGTCCTCGAGTCTTTTGTGTGTTTTTTTTCTAGCTGAAACCATAAGTTTTTTCATCTGTCTTTACAAAAATAGGTATCTATTTCTTTTATAGAGTCTTGGATTTTCTATGCAGGATCTCAGTGCAGTTAAGGTTTAATCTAATTGTACTTACTACATGAATTATTAGAGAGACTAATATTGGATATCATCATTTCCTCTCTCTCTGTATGTCTAAGCATCTAGTAACTTAGACTCCTGTATTTTGCTATGCATTTATTACTTTTAACAGCACATACTGTGTTCAAGCATCTTAAATTTTTTAACTGAGCTTTAAAAAATGTGCTTAATTTACTGAACAAATAATGCTGTGTTTTATAGACCACAAAATAAATGTATTTTTGTGTTGCCTTTCTTATTTTGCACCATTATATCACTTCAGGGTGCTAAGAGATGTATCTGTCATACAGTAAGAGAAAAAATGCCAGTGGTATCCTGGGCTCCATCAGAAGAGGGGTGGCCAGTAGGGACAGGGAGGTGATTGTCCCTCTACTCTGCTGTTGTGAGGCCCCATCTGGAGTTCTGCATCTGGGTCTGGGGCCACCAACCCAGGAAAGATGTGGAGCTGTTGAAGAGGGTCCAGAGGAGGGTCACAAAGATGATCAGATGATTGGAGTACCTCCCCTACGAAGACAGGCTGAGGGAGCTGGGCTTCTTCAGCCTGGAGAAGAGAAGGCTGTGAGGAGAACTCATTGCAGCCTTCCAGTATTTAAAAGGGGATTATAAACAGGAGGGGAATCAACTTTGTATTCAGGTAGATAGTGATAGGATAAGGGAGAATGCTCAAGGAGGTAAGGTTTAGGTTAGATGTCTGGGGGATGCTTTTCACAGAGAAAAGGCTTTTCACAGTCTGCCTAGAGGGGCTGTAGATGCCCTGTCCCTTGGAGGTGTCCCACACCATGTTGGATGGAGCCCTGGGTGAGCTGCTCTGGTACCAGATCAGGAGCTTGGTGCCCTTCCTGTGGTGGGGGGGGTTGGAAATGATGATCCTTGGGGTTCCTTCCAACCTAAACCTTTCAGTGATTCTGTGAAATCATGAAGTCTAACTACAAGCATCTGGACGTGATAGGTGGTCTATTTAGTGAGCTGACTGCCTTATTCAATTAACTTCTAGCTTAGTTAGAAAAGCTAGGCATACTTTATTATCTGTAAACACTCAGTTTGTTTCTTCCCCATAAATAAATCTTTTGTGGCCAGGAACTTTAACAGAAGCTAAGCAAGAACTGCTATTGACAATTGGTTTTCATTGTCTAAAATGTAAGCAAACATGTTATATCACGAGTCCAATTAAATGTGGTTATAAAAGAACTTGCAGATTATGTCACTTGTGGGTTGTTTTTTTGTTTTTTTTTGTTGTGTTTTAGGTATAAATAATTTGTATTTCATCTGTCATTCTCAGCTCAGACACATCCTGAAACACACACTTCTCTATTGAACACAAATCTTGCCAGAGTTCTAGAAGCCTGCTTAAGTCACTGCAACTTTAAACCAACACAACTGCTATGAGCAAATTTGAATAAACTGTAAAAGTTTGGATGATATACTGCAAGGGATTAGAATTTAAGTGTATATCACAAATAGATTTATCTGTGTTGTACAACCTTTTTTCAGGGTCTCTTGACAACAGGAGTAGAATTCGAATCTCTTCCTGCAGCCCTTTCTCTACCGGCGGAATCTGGTTTGTATCCAGTGACTCTTGTTGGTGTTCCTCAAACCACTGGGCAGATCACTGTCAATGGTAAGGGATCTCTTTCATCATTCTCTCCTGAATTTTTTATGTCTGTGAATGATAGGCACAGTTAAAATTGGTGTGCTTTATTACATATTTGCCACTCTGTTTTCTCTTAAATACATAGAACAAAACCGAGAAAAAAAAACCCCAGATATAACTATTTAATATGCTAGACATCATTAAAACCATAGACTACATTGCTGAAAAGTCATTTGGTTGTAATGGTAACAATTAATATATATTTACAATATCTTCAGTGTGAAAGGAAAAGGATAATGAACTCAAACTCCATCTTATTAGTGTTTTAATGTGGAAAGCTTTTGAGAAAAAATGGCTTGAACTTTTTCATGAGAAGCAGAAGATAATCTTTCAGCTCCTTTTTCTTAATCGTTTTCATGTAACATTACAGAAAATTTTGCAGATTGCTTATGTAGAAATGATTTAGCTGATGTGTGTAGTCTGAAGTCAAGATGTCACTGCATTAAGAAAGCTAAATAGAATTGTGTTCGTAGTAAGTGAAGAGAATTTAAGAACCTGTTTTTAGAAACGTGGCAGATCAGACTCCCAGAAAAGGCAGTATATGTGAATGTGATGGATGCAGCATGTAGTAGTACTGAACCATATTAACAATATGCAGTTTTAGGTACGTGCTCTCAGAATGTAAAATAACAGAAAAAGAGCTGTTGTAATAAAGTTGAACATGAAAAGAAGATGGATTTAAACTTAAAGAAGCTTTGTTCTCATTGTGTTTTTTCTAAATGCTTTTCTGCCTGCTTGTAATGCTTTTCTTTTTGGTCTTTTTTTTTTTTAATTTCAGAAACTTTCAGTAAATACAGAATAGCATCAAAGCATTCAGGAACATTTGTTCTGTAGTTGTCCACTTTGAGTTTCACATACTAAAAATGTACTGCAAGCAGAGGAGTTGGTTTTTGTATTTGGTTGTTACTTGTATGTCAGTGTGTTTTATTTTCCTTCAGATACAGGATTGTATATATTGCTTGGCAGGGAATTGGTGCTGAGATATTTGACAACTAAGCTGAACTTCTAGAGTATAAGCTGTGATAATTCATGGCAAGTGCATGCGTATATACGTATTCAACTTTTTTATTTTTATTTTTTGAATAAACCATTTGCCTTGGGGTTCCATTAGCTTCAGGATACTCTGGAGACTCTGCTGTCAAATTGTTTTGGAAAAACTGGGGGAGTCTCAGTGTTAATTGAAGGGCAACAAGTTCATGTGCAGTTTATGATAATGTGATGGGGTATTGTGAGATGTTGGTCTTTATAGTGTGATTTATTATAGATTCATAGATACATTAGGTTGGAAAGGACCTACAAGATCATCTAGTCCAACCATCCTCCTATCACCATCCCTACCAACTAAGCTACTAAACTAAATTCCTTAGCACCTCATCTAAACGCTTCTTGTATGTTGAACTTCTAAAGGTTTACAGAACTTGCCATAATGCATGGTAGAAGTTATGGACTCTATTTTATTTTTCTGCCTATTCATAGATACAAAGGCAGAGATGTGTGTTTTTTGTATTTTTGTTTAAAAATATTATCTCGATGTTTGTAAACTTTTTTTTTCCGTATTTTATGTCCTAAGAGGATTCTCCTGTACAGAAGGTAGTGTTTTAGGTGGCAGAAACACTGGCAAGATGTGGTAGGTAACGTTACTGTATTAGATCTTTGCAGATAACAAAAGGAATATACAACAACATATACGTATATTTTTTTTAATAAAAAAAATCAGGTTACCATACATCAGTTTTTGGAGTCTTCAGTGATTGCCTTCTGGACAATCTACCAGGAGTGAAGACCAATGGCTGTACTGTTGAAGTCGTTCCAGCTTTGCCAAGGCTACAGATCAGTACCTCCCTTCCAAGGTGAGAAACTGAATGAAATGAGGATTTTATTTGGTAATACTGAAGTGTTAGTATTCATAAATATTCATGAAATCTGTAGTGAAGTGGTAACCCATGTAATAACTGTAGGTTGGAAGGGGATTCTGTAGACATCATCTGGTATAGGATGTTGCTCTCTGACAAGCAATGTTTCTTTAATGTTAGGTCAGGTTGCTCAGGGCATTGTCTCATTGTCTTTCCACACTTGGAGAAGTCTGCCTCTAGCCTCCTCTTTTTCAGAGTGAGAATCTTCAAATCTGTCCTTGTGTGTGATGTACTCTATCATCCTAATTGTTCTGATACTCCTGTTCTGGATTTTCTTCAGCACGTCTATATTTCTGTTCTATGTGGAAGCTCCAAAGAAGATGCAATGCTGCAGAAACAGTTGTGTTTGAGAGTTACAGGAAGAATTAACAAAAATAATCTCTTTTTACACTCCCCAAACACATCAATCACATCACAATTGTGTGTAGGCTAAAAGTGGTCATTTTCTTTTTTTCTATTTAAGCTTTATTTTTGGCTAAGGAGTGTTACTAACTCCACAACCTTAGAGAGAACTGGTAAGACATCTCAGTTCAGCTTTTGGTGTGAGCACTCACCTATTAAGTAGCATGCTGATCACTGTTCCAGTGTCTTGCCATCCATCTACCAGTTTGCAAACTGTGGAGGAAGTTTATTATTTTTTAAAATAATTTTAATTTGTAATTAATTCCTTTTAGTTATAGATCAGCAAACACCATTTTGTTACTTACTCGTTTCTCTTCTTGTTGTTTTCTTCAGTGCAGTTTACTTAACCAAACTGATTCCTTTGGGTTGTTACGGTTTTTCCATTTTTCTAATGTGGAATAGATTGAGTTGATAACAATTTATAGCCAATATATGAAAATAATACCCTAAAGAAGACAGCAAAATAATAATAAAAAGAAACACTGTAGTTGAGTTGCATGTTGATAGATTGGTTGCTAGATATGCATTCTTACATGTTTTAGCTGTTCTAGGGGAGCTGGTAGCTCACACTTGAAGTGGTGATTGAGCACCTGGTGAAGGGGTGCAGCTAGCATAGTGAGCATAGGCAAATTGTTTGCACCTGTCATCCCCACCTAACCAGAAGGGGTGGACCCAGGTTGGAGCCACCCTGGAATCATACAAGGGCCAGCCTCTGGACATGGAGAGTACCTTTTGGACCAAGGCTGCTTCCTGTGAAGGAATGCTGTGTAGCCAGAGCTCCTTCCCCAATTGGATGAGTTCCATTCTTCTTTCTGTGTATGACTGTGCCTACCTGTGAATGCTTTACCTGGTATCCAAGAACCTGCTAGAAGCAGTTTTGCTTCTTCATTAGTAGAACAGCTGTAGTAAAAATTAGTATCTGATAGCCAAAGTTATGAATATGTTAAAGAACATACACAATATACAGAGGGAATTGCAACTATTCATAAAGGAGTGTAATATCTATTCTTTTGGATATGTCTACTGCTGATAATGTGGAACATAAACAAGATTTCATTTGTATGTTGGTTTCCTTTTTCACTGGTGTCAGATTTGCTTTTAGTTTCCTCAGATGTTTTGGTTTCTGCGTTCTGTGTCAGTTCTTGGGACTGTCTTTTATAATGACAACAAATTGCCTTATGCAGCTCTTGTCAACTCTGCTTTATTTTCTGGAGAAATACATAGTAAAGAAATAACGGAATAATGTTCATTTACTGTCAGCAGTATAAGATAGAGTCATTTTTCTTTTCACATATTGCCAATACAGTTTGTTTACATTGGCTTTGAGACCCATCATACCAACATTTGATCTTGAGCTGTGTTCTTGAAAGGAAGTCCTTTTTTACCCGAGCGTGGTGACTTCTGTTGGAGCTAACTTTTCTGAGTTTATCTCCAGTTCATTTATTTTTGAAGTGTTTGAGATAACCTTGACATGGTCCTTCCTGAACAACTTCAAGATTTGTTTGAAGGGTCAGTTAAAGACATGCAGATCTCTTTCATCTCTTCCTGTGCTGGTTGATCTAATAGAGATTTTGGGTTGAGAGTCATATTGGCAAGAATAACTCCAGGCCTTTCTATGCATATCTAACAGTAGTTTTAGAATGTTTAAAAAAAAAATAAATTCTTACTGATTTGTGTCATGAAAGATCAGTTTAATAAGCTCATCTTAGCAGGAGCTTTAATGAATCTTCCTGTGGATTGAGATTGACTTTATAGCTATTTTCTTTAAGCATGTATGTAAATACATGTAATATGAATAAATTTATATGATATAAAAATATTACACTACTGAGTGAAATGTTATTAGTGGCAAAGCTTTTGAAAAAGAAAATTGTTGGGGAAGGAGACAAATGAATGAAGTTATGAAAGATTTATCATGTGGACAGAGTTAAATTAATGTCAGTCAGTTCCACAAGAACTAGAAATCTTTGAAGCTGCAGGCCATTGTGCCTGGTATCATGACTGCTTACTGATGTACTGAAACATTTCCATGGTGTTTATATGCTCAAAATTTTGTTTATAAGTAAGGAGCTGAGAACTTACTGTTTGCATCTTAGCAGCCTTATGAGGGAATCATTGTTAGGACATACTATTAAGGAAGGAAGAAAAAGAATACTGTGTGCAGAATAGTGTATTTAAAATCGTTTCATGTGCACTTCCTACCTGTTTTCCTGGTGTTATTCTCACCCTCCCACTGTTCCTCTGGATCTTAAGGATGGCATTTTCAGCTTGTAGCTGAGGATACAGTGAGTTGTCAGCATCTGGAAACCTTCACCAAGAGGAACATGTGCTGATGTCGTTTCTACTCTTCATTTTTTTCCACTATTTTTATGGTTTCTGATACTCTTTTTTCACCATGGTCTGCCTTCTTTTGAGCTCCCTGGAGCATTCAAGTTCATATAGTTAAATGTGATGCTTTTTTCACATATTAGACTCTTGTTCTTTGTTTTCCTTGTTGCCTCTGGACATATATATATATTCTCCAGGTAGAGGTCTTCATTTCTTTAACTGACTGTTAGGACTGTTAGTAAACTGTTTATAGCTATGGGATCTGCAGAGCTAAGCATGTGCATCATCTCATCTGATGCTAGCACTCTGTTTTGCTACATCATCTCTCTTCAGTTTTACCAATCACTTCTTACTACTATCTGTGTAAGACTGTAGCTGTGCCATGTGGAGGTAATAGAGTTAAAGTAAATCAGGCATAGCTAGGTTGCAAGATGAACAGTTGAGGCTAAACTATGCAAAGTCAAACTACTATTGCAGGTTGGTCAGCATAGGTTCATTTCAGTCCTGATGCCTTGTAAGCTCACAATAAACCTGATGTCCTCTTACTAACAGTGCCAAACTATGCTATCTGGTTGAGGGTTTACAGTATTTGGATTTAAAAATGTCTATTAAACCTGTGTTAACGATTATGCAGAGGATGTGAAAGATGTATTAGCCTGGATTCAGGTATGTACATTTATGCAGTAATTGAAAGTACCCTTGATTTTCATCTGTATGAATGCAGTTTCTTAATACTTAATACTTTCCATTATACATGAAGAGGAAAAAAGTAGTTAAATTCTTTTTTTCCTCTGTTGGCATTATAAATGCCCAAACGTCACAGTGCTGCAAATGACAGTATATGTGTAACAGTAAAATTCAAATGCTCAAAAAATGTGTTTTAAGAATTTATTGTCAAAGATGTGTTCAGAAAGGCTAAAATCTGCTGTTGATGTTTTTGCTGAGGCTGCTTATCTCATACTGAGGAAAGACTGTATGAAAGACGGGTAGCAGAAATAACTGCCAAAAGTTACTGAACCTGGGCTTACCAACAAATACCAGTTACTAATCTCAGAAACTTTTGCCCTTTTGTCTATGACTACTTTTTGTTGCTTTGTATTAGCATGAAGAATATAGTCAAAAACTGAATCTTTGTCCATCTCTTTTCCTGTAACCCTCTGTTCCTCATTCATGCTCTGAAGAGTGCATCTATATTCACTGTTTCACTTTCTGAAGAGTGAATTTCTTCCAGAATCCACTCCCATAAGGTTTGTGCCTTCTGCTGTCCACTACAACAGCACTCTGTCAGCTCCCATATTACTTATTCCTGGCAAAGTTCAAGGTTACTGCTCAAGTCTCCTTTCTCCGTGTGTTGTCACAGCACTGTGAATATCTCCTTTTAAAAAGAGTGTGGCAGCAGGTTGAGGGAGGTGATCCTTTCCCTCTGCTCTGCCCTAGTGAGGCCTCACCTGGAGTATCGTGTCCAGTTCTGGGCTCCCCAGTGCAAAAAAGACAGGGATCTCCTGGAAACAGTCCAGCAGAGGGCTACAGAGGTGTAGAACACCTCCTTCATGAGGAAAGGCTGGGAGACCTGGGTCTTGAAAAAAGAAGACTTAAACATGGATCAGATCCCCTCTATAATATCTAAGGATTGTGAGGGAAAGGGATGAGGCTGGACTCTTCTCAGCGTTGTGTGGCAATAGGACAAGAGGAAACTGATGCACAGAAAGTTCTGCACAAAAGTGTGTGTGGGAGCTTCTTCACAGTGAGGGTGACAGAGCACTGGCACAGGCTGCACAGAGAGGTGGTGGAGTCTCCTTCTCAGGAGACAATCAAGGCCTGCCTGGACACCTACCTGTGCAACCTGGGCTAGGGAGCTGCTTTGGCAGGGGGTTTGGATTAGATGGTCTTTGGAGGTACCTTTCAACCCCTTCAATTCTGTATTCTGTAATTGACTTGTTTGCTACATTTGTTATTTTAAAATGAAATTGTTGACCTCTATTTAAATAAATTCTTAGATTTCTGAAACTTCATATTTCATTTTCTCTAGCACATGCAGTATTTCTCTATTTTTTTATGTATTCTTCTGCTAAGTATATCATACTGTTTATGATCCGTTAAGACAACTGTTTCTGGATGATCATCAGATTAAAGCAGGCAGTTCTGTTTGCCTGTTCATTAAAGATATTTCTACCTTTGATGGTTGATGGTATGTTGGTGAAGTTTGGTTAAGCTTAACAATGTCAAATAATTTATCCTCCTTTGTATTAAGGATTCATCTCATCTGTGCTAGTTGAATTTATTCTAATTTTTGTTATTTTGAACGGCTCATTGGAAAGCAGTATGGACTTTCAGGGTCCTACAGATGGCTCTTGCTGTTATCTGCTGTGGCATTCAGCTTGCTCCTCTGATTTTCTTTTCTCATGTTTTGTTACTTGGAACTGGTGTTCAAATATTTGGCAGATCAGATGTCACTTTTTTCAAGTCAGCTCATTCTGGTAACCTATGGTTGCTTTTTTGTTCCCTTTTTTTTTTTACGCTGCTTTTATTTTTAACAATCTCCCAGGAAGACATTTTTATGTTGTGTATGGATAAAACTAACATTTCAGTCAAAAAAAAAAAAAAGAACATGGCTAAGATTAGAATGGAAAATGTAAACTATCTTCAAGATTTCATAGCTTCTGCATTTTCAAAGAATGGCTAAGAGAATGTATTAACTTGGACGAGCTTTTATCATGCTTGTAGGGTGAATACCCAAATAAATAGCACTCAAACAGTATAATCAAGATGGATAGTATATTTTTGGACAGATTATCCAGATGGTGTAAAGACACCCAATAATACTGGAAGGCCTCACCTGTCACTTAAGGTCTAGGCACTCCTGGAACTCCACATGGGAGGGATCTCCAACAAGAGATCCTTCCCTAGAGATGGTCAGCCCTTAAATGGGGTCTGGGAGAGGTGGAGCCAGACTCCACCCCTTCAGGTCACACAGGTGCACTGCCTTCACCTGTGCTCCTGTGGCTGACTCAGTGCTTGCCTCAGATGATCAATCAGTGGTTCAGACTGTGATTCAACAGTTCCCATATACATGCTTATTATAATAATTCTGTTCACATGTTTGTCACGTTTTTCTAGGTCTGCTCATATGCTTCAGCCTTCTTCAGGAGATGAAATCTCCACTAGTGTGTCTGTCCAGCTTTACAATGGAGAGACTCAACAGCTGATCGTTAAGTTGGAAAACATTGGAACAGAACCATTGGAGACACTGGAGGTCACAGCAAAAACAGTCAACATGAAGGGTGTGTATGCTGTTTTAAAATCTGTTTCTTAAATAAAAACAGGGCTGGTTATGGTGTATTTCTTTTATGTCAGCTTAAAGCAAATATCATAAACCCAGCTTCAAAAAAAATAACAAACTAACGCTGGAGTCATTTAGTTTGAGTGGGTATTTTTTTTTTTGGTAAAACACATGATAATAAAGGAGTGTAAGAAGGAAAATGTTGAACCATTTGCGTGTCATGGGTATACTTCTTTTTGGATTTCATTTCCTAAGCAAAAAGGGGAAAGAAAAACCAAAAGCAGAAGCCACATACCTAAAACATCCTGGGGAAAAAGAAAGGTAAAGCAAGACAGAGTCTAAATTACTTTCTCCTTGTATTTAAGTACAATAATTGGTTAGTCAAACAAATTGTTGTTAGAATGAATGTTTTTCTACTTGAAGGGAAGGAAATGAATAAGCCTGTTTCTAGCATAGTTAAGGAATAGAAAAATGTGGGATGAAACACAGTGCGAATAAAGCAAGATATTTTGAATTAAAAAGTTGAATTGAAGGTGCAGAAGTCTGCAGAACATTTCCTGCTTTCACTTTTCCTGAAGCACTCCATACATAGTTACATTTAACAAGTGGTATGAGAGGCCAATCTCGCCTGATGTTCTGTTGGTTTTGATCTGACCTGTAAGGCCTTGTTAAGAAAATGGTTTTAACAGAAGAACTGCAGATGATGAGTAATGCAGTCTATACATACAATAGAAATATCTCATTTGATTGTAGATTTTATTCTTGCAGTGCTAGATTATTAAAATGCAATGTCATACCTTCTCAGTATTCAGGTGCCTTTTTCAACAGCATATTCTCTTTTCTGCAACTTGAGAGAGGAGTTGCCAGTCATCTAAGAATAGATTTTCTGTCAGAGTCTTGTTACCAAGAATAAATTCAAAAACTGAAGTAAAACGGTTTACTGTTTTTTATTTCAGTAATTTCAAGGTGCTCCTACTGTGCAAGGCTTTTGCTGTATGTTTGTAATGGGAAGACCAAATACAGCGCATGTGTTAAATGTAACAAAATGCATTAAGTGGAGGAGTGCATGGGCCTCCTATTCAAACATGTTAATCAGACTCTTCATACGTAACATTAGGTAGATAAAAAAGTTGGAGATTTTGAAACATAGACTTTTGACAACATTAAAACCTTCATAATATCTGTTAGAATGGTTGAGGAGAAAGGAAAGTTGATGCATTGAACAGTGAGTTCAGTAGAACTTAGATTTAACTTTGCCCTTTACTTTTTTACCATATAATAACATCTTACAATGAACTCTCTCTGTATTTGGCAGCCTCTTACATATTATTAAGTGTGGTGATAATTGTCTTTACTAGAAAAAAGAAAATTTCTGATAAGTAACTTTAATAAGCATGCTGACTGAAGTCAGTGTTTTGGGAAACAAAATGAGTTTTCAGAGGAACAAGGTGGTACTGTTCTGAGATCGTGCTTGCTTCAGGAGATACAGTCATACAATTCATGCACTGAGAAATACTAATTGTGAGAATCACACCATCAGACTGAGAATTGCAGAAGCCTGCTTGGGCAGGAGCATCTGGAAGTCATCTTACCCAAACTTTTTATGGAAGCAGAGCTTTAGGTTAGATTACTCAGGCTACCGTCAAGCAGAGTTCCTTTTGTATCACGAAAGTATTTGGAACTGTTAGTCAAGGAAATTACATAGTTATTGAGCTGTGACTTACTACGTGTCTAAGAGCTGGAGGTATAAAGTGCTGAAAAACACTCTGCACAGTAAAATCAAAGAACCAGCAGCCTCAGATCCTTTTCTGATAGACAACTTTACAGACATTTTTCCCCATGCCTTTATGCTTGTGTGGTGCATCCCTGTTTCTGGGGCCATGGATTTTTAGAGCAAAGGTGAGTACTGTAAATAACAACTCTTGTTTTTTGGTATGGTATAGAGAATGGGATTAGCTGTTGCATTGCAATGGCATGATCTTTTCTTAAGTTCACTGTAGCTGGTCATGCCACTTCTCCTGCACTGTTTTCAGTGGTGTCTTTTTAATAAGAAGCTCTAGAGATCACTTTTAAAATTTTTTTTTATACCTCTGATTTTTCTCTGTTCTGTTCTGAGGGTAGCTGCAGCTCTTTGGCTTTCCTACCCTCCAGGTAAATGCCAGGAAATTGCAGCTCACCCTCTTCAGTTCATAAAGGTCATCTTAGGGTTTTTGGGTCCTTTAGCAGCCCTGTGTTCTGGAACATGTCCTGAAGCAAATCAGAAAAAGGGGTTTGTTGCATTGTCACAATGAACGTGTCTGTCTTCACTTTTAATGTCATGTCTTCTTATTTCTCATTATGCTGGTCTTGTCTGCCAGGCTGTGGTGTCTGTAAGTCAGGCACTGCATGTATGTTGTCAAGGCCAGCTGTGTTGTTTCACATTGTCCCTTGCCATGTCAGACGAATACTTTCTTACAATGATGATGTGGAAAGGGATGACTTTCCATCCTCTATCTCCAGTCAGCTCTTGCTGGACGAATGATATGTCTGAGTTAAGGGGTTCACTCTGAAGGCTTTTGTAACTCAGCTGTTTAGCCCATGCAGGAGAAAAGGTGACCCTGATTTGTTCTTGAAGCTGAAGCACTGAGAGAAGCATGGCAGGCTTTCTTACCAGGCTTGTAGGCTGTAGTAGTGAGCACCAGCTGCACACACTGAATGTGCCCAGATGATGAAGCAACCAATCCTCATTGATCTTTCCTAAAGAGATTGCTGTGTGGAACTTAAAACACATGGAAATAAATTCACCTGTCTCTGTTCTGTTCATGGGTTTTGAATGCATCTGCTTTGCAGTCTTATCTTTTTAACCATGCCAGATCAGAAATGAGAAAAATTTACTTTGAGGACCAGGTAGCTACGTTTAAGAACTGCAGATATCTATCTACCTTTTTCCCAACCAAAAACACAGTGTTTATTTTTTTTTTATTTTATTTTTTTTAATCTGGAGTTGGATTATGGTCTGCATAATCACAGAGAGCTGTGAATGTAGGTCTGCTTTTTGCCTCTTAGCCCGAAGGCACTGTCAGAGAAGGACAGTGAGTGTTGGTAGTCCAGCCTCGGTCTGTCTGCTGTGGTTTTCCTGTCAGGGTATCTCAGTTCAAGTCTTTTCCTTTCTGCCCATGCTGGCTAATGCAGTTATTCAGGACATTTTAAGCTACTTACTAACTCTTTTTTTCTTGCTCACAGGATGAATGTCAAATGGTTTATGATTTTAGGGCAAGTTTTGTTATCTTTTAAACGGTATTGGTTAATTGCTTGGAAGAAGCTCTTCAGGATACAGCTACATTGTAAAGAATATAGCAAGGTCTGCAAGTCTATTTCTGTCTCTTAGGTCTGAGTCCAAAATACTCTGTAATTATCTCCTCAGTTAGAAAGGTGCTGGTTTCCCTCAATCTGAAAGAAAATGTAGTAATAATATTGGTTTGCTGCCTGTGAGTACATGAACCACTGGTGTTTTTAACCTTGTAATTCTAATGTGTGCAGTCTACAGTTGCAAATTTTCAAAGAAGCTAGTGGTTGCTCTGCATTGGTAAATTCACAACTTCTGTTTTTACTAGAATTACATGTGTGTGATGTTGATGTGTATGAATGTCTATGCATGTCTATGCATTTAGAACTGATTTAGAACTTCGGGGCCCTGTGTATTTGCTGCGGGTATATAGCTCAGCTGGTGAGACATCAAGAAGTAGAGATGCAGATTACTGTAAAAGCCTGAAGAGTTGTGTTGCCTTGAAACATCACATTTATTTTCAGGTGTTTATCCTCCTTGTATTCAGTGTGCTTTTGTTTCTTGAATTCAGGGATATGGAGCATTCTGGTGCTTTCGTGCTCTCGCATTTGTTTCTTCTCAGAAGCTCAGCTTCAAAAGCAGCAGTTGGCTTGGCTGTGATCTTCCTAGAATTTAAGTATCAGCCACAGCCTGCTACTTTTTTCATTGTACTTTGTTTCTTTTTGTCCTTACCTTTAAACCTTTTCCTTCTCTGTTCATAGTGTTTTAATTAAGTTGCATGCAGTGTTGTTAGACTCAGTGGTCCTCGAGGCTGAACTGCATCTTTTTATCCTGCTGTGTTTTTCATAACATATCTATTTGTCAGGAATTCATAACTCAGAACACTATTCCACATACATTTACCTTCTCTGATGCTTTAGATTACATTTGCAGTTTTAAGGCCTCTGCATAATGTTACAGTTAGTTTAGGGTTCTGTGCCCCTAGCCTCCACCCTCCCAATTCTATTGCAGAAAGTAATGCAGAATCATAAAATGTTCTGTTAGGGAGCTGATGGTTCAAGGATTCATAGAACTGTAGGAGTCTGTACTTAGGGAAAACTGGTAAGTCTGGCCACAGTTGTGTTAGTAATGTACTTACTCAGTGTCCTTAGTTGATGTGTATTCCTGCCTAGTCCTCTTTAGATAGTTCATTAATTAAATTTGCTTAATCCCACGTTTCTGTATGTGAAGTGCCAATGTGGAATTGTGTTTATGGATCTTAAGAAAACTGAAGTTCTCGGAGTTGAACCTGAAATTAGATCATGGGTAAGATACTGTATGATATTTGTTATGATTTTAGTGATCTGGTCTCTAGTAAAAGGATAAAATAAGTTTATCATCTACAGTCCTGACTAGAAGCTGCTTGAAACTTCAGTTGTTGAGCACAAATTTTAGACTGTAGAAACAACTGAGTGCAGACATGGTGCAAAATATTTTCCACACAACTGAAAGATTTGGATCACAGTGCCATGATATAATTCACTGTAATGCTGATGACAAAACAGGGTAAAGAAAGCTATAACGAACTATAAACCAATAATAGTTAATATTTAACTTGATTTTTCTTCGCTGTTTAACTTTCAACTTGAGCATTCAGACTTAGTCATGTAAGTACAAGTGTTAAATTAGAGTGTATTTATTGAGTACCGTAATACCTGCAGGGTCTGTTCTCACTCAGAAAGTCTTTTCACTCTTAATGTCTTCAAATTTTCTGCTTAATGAAAATATACTTTGGAAACAACCTGTTCTTTAAACTGGAAATATCCTAAGTACTTGAGTGTATGTTTGCTTTGCTTGCTCTGAGGAAAAATATCCCTGTTGCATGTTATGTTTTTTACTTATCAGGAACTGGGAATAGAGATCGCTCGACTTTTAAAATGTATTTTCTTGAAAATGAGTGAAAATTGGTACAATGAGATTGTTACTGCTAAATCATTAGATGAGATGGAGGTGACTTTGTGGAGACAATTATTATTAGAACTTTTTATTTTTACTGTATTTTTGGTCTTGGTGCAGTCTATAATATTGATTTGATGTGGAAAGAATGAAGACTATTCTTTTAGGCAAGGCATTTATCATTTAGAAATTAATGGAAGAAATATTCACTTGTTTTTCTGCATGCAGATGTTTCTGGGCAAGTTAACAAACTTTTGACTTGAATTCTAATTATTCTTGTTAGCTACAATCTAGAATTAAGGATCTGAGACAACCTTCCCACCTTGTTTTCTCAAACACAAGTCTTAGATAATGACTGTGGGAAGTCTCTGAAGTGCCCATACACTATTGTGCTTACAAACATAGTAGGCTGGTGCGGAGCAGTGATGAGCTCTGTGACTTTCTCTGGTCCTTATGCAAAGCAGTGCTTGAATTGTTTTTAAATGAGCCTTTAGAAGTATTTGTCAGTGCTATCTTTGCAGTGATGCGTGTTGCTGAGAATTAGTAAATATCTCTGAAATGCTCCCAGTCAAGCCATCGTGTTTATATTAATAGACCCTTCTGTCAGAGCTTTTTATGGTCTTGCAATGTTAATGGCTTTATGGATGTGGTGGGTTCACTCTCCTCTCACTGAATTGCACACCTACTCCCCCCTGCTGCCATGGATGTGGGAGAGAACTGCAAGGGCAAAGGTGAGAAAACTCCTGGGTTGCAATAAGAAGGAAAAACTAAACAGCTGAACAAATGATGCAAAGGCAGTCACTACCTTCCACTTCTAGAGCACTGTGTTAACTGTTCAGTACTCAAAAACCTCTTCTGTCATTCTTAAAAAAAAAAAAAATAAAGTAATATTTTCCCTTACATAAACTTCGTAGAGTAGCATGGGTTGCCTTTGCTGAAGGCACTTACATATCCATGACTTCAGTTTTTGGCTTATCTTGGAACTTGATATAACACAACTCACCCTTCTTCCCCAAGTGGAATTGATCTCTGCTGTTATTTACTTCACAACGGATCATTTGATGTTTGTGGAGTCTGCGTAACTGGTTAAAAAATATCAGTCTATTGTAGACAAGCAATAAGTGATGTTACTTGTTTTTGTTCCTTTCCTCATATTACCTTCTGGAGTGTCAGGCATAGGACAGAGGAGCTAATGACATTATATGTCATAAGAACCATTGATAAATCATTTATCAACCCATATCATCCAAGCAAATTGCTCCTACCCGGTGCTATCCTTAATGTTTGAATACTTTGTGCACCTCAGTTTTGAGAATTTGCTTTGCTTTCTTTAGCAATAGTTGAATACCAGTAGCCTTCATTATCTTCTCTATTGTTTATTAGTAAACTTTGTAGTGGTGGCACAGATGATTCAAAATTTTAATTGATTTATTTTGGTGTAATATTGTGATGAAACTTTTTTTTTTACATTTATGTGCCATTTCAGAGTGGGAGCCTAAAAGATTCAGAGCTATGTGAACTTCTCAGGCTGTTTTTGAGTATTCATAACTTATATTTAATGCTCCCTATTGCACACCATATTTTTTCCTGATTTTTTTTTTCCATCTCATAAATTTATATTTTCAATTTTGTGATCTGCACCCCTTCAGGTGAGTCTCTGTAATCTGTCTTATTGTATTACGCTCATTTTTGATACCTTACATCTAAATGTTTTAAAATTCAAACAGAAAATGAAAGATTAGTTAGTGCTCTCTACAACAGTTAGGAAATTAGCAATTCTTACAGTGGCTATTATACTCATGAAATATTTGCTTCTTTTAATGCAGAGAAGCTGTACGGGGAATTCCTGAGTTGGAAGCTAGAAGATGTGCTCTCCCAGTTTCCTCTAAAACCTGGGAAGATTGCAACGTTTGTTGTAAACATTAAAGTGAAGCTGGACTTTTCATGCCAAGAAAATCTTCTGCAAGATCTTAGTGATGGTGAGTTCTTAATTTTCTTCCTCAGCAGGATTTTGTGAACTGCTGAGAAGTTCATGTGCCATTCTTTCTTAGAATATGGTGTGTGATGTGCTTGGATATTTTCATATTTATAACTTGTAATACAAGAGCAGCTCTTCAGTGAAGCTTATGGATTGGTGACTGAATTTTTGTGACAGCTGTGTGCATGATAGCTTGACCAGACTTAGTCACAAGATATCATCCTGTTATCTTTTAAAATTGTTCTTGATATTAGTATGTGTAGCTTTGTATCCTTAAGAAAATGAAGGAGAGTTTGTAAATATCTTTTAGATGTGCTTTAGGGAGAAATTAGATATTTTGTTCTACAAGACTGTTGAATTGTTAATAGTAGCTTATAGCAGTTTTGCCAGAAGTGTCATGCTGGGACATGGGGCATAATCCCTCACATCTCTATTTTCTTATGCTTAAACTCTCAGATTCTTTTGAAAAGAAAAAAGAACAATGTTTGCTTGTATTAGAATGATGCTGAATTACAAGTACCAGACGTTCGTAGTGAGGATTTCCTCTTTACTGTGAACACAGTCTTACTGGAGTAATTGCTATACTGTATTTTTTCAATTGTCTGATATATTTAAACTAATTGAATTAACTTGATAAATAATTACAATACAGTTTTTAGATAAAGGAATATTAATTCTTCATCCTTTTCCCAGAATTCACTTCTAAGTGTGCACTATTTTTGTAATTAATATTTGCAATTCAAGTATTTTTCAGTATAGAGAAACTGGAACAAAATTGCATGCATAGCTTACACAAAGCCTGAAGGACTGAGTTCTGTGAGTTACCTTGCAAGTGCTTTTAAACAAAAATTTTACAAAGAGTTGAAGTTTGAAACACTTAATGTATTTTACTCTTAAAGTTTAAAAACTAAAAAAAAAAAAACAAACAAAAAACCTCGAAGTGTAATGTTGCTGTGCAAAGAGCACAGAGTCCTTTGCAGTACTCCCTTAAATATTACTATGCGAAGGGTTTAAAAAAAAAAATCTTGATGGAAGGAAGGCATCTTGAAATTCCAATGAAAACACAGATTCCAAGGAACTGAGGTTTAGAGAAATGTCCTTTGAAATGTAATTCCATACAACACATTTTGTGAAACAGATTTACAGAACTGGAGTATAGGGGAACTGTTGAATTATTTTACTGTTTTAGGAGCATAAAATACTATACTTCTTGCAGATCCCTGAACTGTTGGTCTTCATGTTCCCTTGCAAATGATATCTCCATGGAAATTTCAATGACTTATTGCTTGCTTATTTTATAAGGGCTTTTATGAGCTCATAATTCAATTCCTTGTCCATTACGTTGTATAGAAGGTTGTTTCAAAATGTAAGTTTAACTTCAGAAGCTTCAGTTTTGTTTGGAATTATCTACTAGTTGACATTAATAGAAATCTGAGTCATGGATACGGGAAGGAACTTGATCAGTGTAATCAATGTAACCAAAAAGTAATGATGAAAGTCAGTATTGTAAAAGTAGACATTATGCTTTTAGTGCCAGTTCTGTTGATTTCTTTATTTTTGTAACTTTCAAAAACATCTTTTTTGTTATTTGCCTTATCTCAAAAACCTTCAAACACAGTCAAAAGCTAAATCTGCCTAGCAGTTTTTTAGATGAAATAACATGCAAATAAAATACTTTGTAGAAGAAGTTAACTTACTTTCTTCTTGTTACTGACTTTTAAAGGCCATGGAACAGTACTGTATGGCAAACAGAATGAGTAATTGTAGCCAAGGTATTGTACAGATGGTATAGTTAGAAAGATTATCATGATGGAAAGATACAATCAGAATTAAGGAAAGTGCTCACCCTTGTCCTAGGCTCACGGTAGGAAACTCCAAAGGAGCGATCTCCAGATAGAGATCCTTCCCCAGTTGGTGGCCAGCCCTTAGATGGGGACTAGGAGAGTTGGGGCTAGACTCCACCACTTCCGGTCACACAGGTGCACTGCCTTCACCTGTGCTCCCATGACTGACTCAGTGCTCACCTCAGGTGATAAATCAGTGATTCAGGCTGTGATTCATCAGTTCCCACACAAGTACCTTTTTTATTTTAAATAACCTGTATCTAACTTCTGTGTGGCCACCTATTGAAAAAAATCTTGGATCAGTGTTTTTCCCTGGTTATTTCTGTCTACAGCTTCTCTGAGATGTTGTCCAACTGCGGCCTGGAAGTAGTTAACCTTTTCTTTTTCAGTAATGATAAAGGAATATGATCTATTAGTGTCTAAGTGACATGTGCCACCTGTACTTGAGAAGTATTACTGGAAATGCTATGTACATTGATATTTTTACTTGCTACTATAATTTCTACATATTTCTTTGAAATTTTACAAATATTATGCATTTTAAAGGAACAGGTAATGTCCCAATACGAAGAACAACAGAGAGCTAAGAAAGTCAATGGCAATTATGACATTTCTTTTAATCTTATGGTAGCTATGTTACCTTTTACTTTTGTTGACCAGATTTGCAGTGATGATCAAAATACTTGTGTCTTTCAAAAGTAATAGCCTTAGCAGGGCATCTGTTACTTTGATCTGTTTTCACTTGCTGCTGAAATTGCTTCCTTTTGTTTATAATCAGAACATAGCACAGAAAGGACAAATTACAGATGTTTCTGATGATACACTTATCCAATTGGAAAGTAAACTAAGTTATCAGTCAAAATTGCTGATCTAATTCTTGTGTGTTGATGGTATACTGTCTGGTAAAGAAAAATGTTAGATGTTCTTCCAGATTAAAGGAAGCAAAAACACATGAGTGGCTGTACAGGATCAGATCAATGGCCATCTAGTCCAATATCCTGTCTGTGATAATGGCTAAGAACAGATGCCTGTGGGAGAAGATAAAGGACAATCTCATGTATGTTCATAATTTTCCCTACATGTTTGAGTTTCAACTGTTGTTAGCTTGGGAATTTCCAGAATCTGGTACAGTTTCTCTGCTTTTAGGCATTGTTTGCATTCTGTGTGCTCCTGTTCATAAAATTCTTTTCACTCTCTACCAGTTCTATTCATTCTGTGCAAAAAGAGGCACAGCTGAATTATTTTTGTCAACTTTCAGCCCACTGGTGACCATCTGTTATTATGTATTTTTGAGAAGCAGGTAGCAGTCCATCTTCTAAACATCAGTACTCATGATGCTACACATTTTTCCGGTGTTATTTTCACAGTGATCTCTTTCTCAATGTGAAGATTTGTTTGGCTTTGTTGACCATGTAGTTGGAAGAGTTTCATACACTTATCAGCATTATTGTCCCTTTTGAATGCCTTTGGTCCTATACCCTTTCGAAACTTTAAATACACTATTTGAAAGGCAATCTGTGTACTTACATAGTGACCAGTGCTCTTCATTGTTTTTTATTCCTTGCCTTACAGTAATACACAGCTTATTTACTTTTTCCTACTTGTTGCTCAACGCTGCTTGGTAGGTTCATGAATCTGAGTCACAGCTCTATGATCTTGCTCCTGAGCAGTAATGATACTCTGAGGGCCTTTTATTTCACATGTAAGATGACAATTTTTTTTCCCCATTTATTTGTGCTGAATTTAATTTGACATTTTAGTGCCCAGTCACTGAGCTTTGTAAGATCCTAGCTTTTATGCAAGGAACATGCCATTCTTTATGTTGTATAGGCTTGAACACTGGGACTTGGGTTAAGTGAATACAGCCTAATGACACACCAGACGATATTGTGGTAGAATGCATGTCCCTTTGAAGCCTGTCATTGAGTGCTTCTGTCACAATCTGCATCGCCTTCCTTTCCTTTCTTTAGAAATAATTACTTTGCAAGCAGTGGAAACAACTGGACAGATGTTCTTAGGGCTCTTCTTTTTATTACTTAAAATGAGGAAATCCAGGCTTACGTTTGAAGGTAGTTGCCAAAGATCAAGGGGTTATCTGAACATCTTGAACCTCCCATCCCTGAGCTGGGTGGTTCAGAGTTCCTTCTGTGTGTGTGATCCTGTGGTCAGAAAATTCACTGTATGTATTTAATGTAATTCTAAGGCGGCTGTTCTCTGTGGGACAGGAGGAAGCACTGCACTGCTTGCTACAGGCTGGCTTAAGGAGTTTCAGCAGGAAGGTGTCTCCCTGCTGCTAGGTGAGGGATTTCAATAGGGTGTTCACATCAAGAATTTAATTAATCTTCTTCCAAGTCTTTATAGCTTAATTTCTGAAATCTACTTTTTCCTCTGATGTTAAACAGGACAAGAACAATAACTGCTCTTTTGGATTGTTTTATAATTGTTAACTTGTTAGTGGGAAAGAGTCTTTGAAAAAAGCTTCTATTAAATGAGGATAATGTCTTGCAAAGTAAATTACACTGCACCAAATACTTCATTATGCAGAAATGTTAGTGCTTGTTCACTCTGTGCGTAGGGGTCCTAAAGACGGATGAGAGACTATTTAAATACATAAACTCATCAGAGGAACTAATTACATGCTAAAAGAAGTAAAACTGTGCCTTAAGTCTCTTCCCTTCTTTGAGGGAGAAAAGGTTGCAGGAAATAATAGTGCATTTCTAAAAGCAGTGATCTTGAATGTATTTTTGATGTTGGTATATGCGACCATTGTACATCTATTTCAGAGTTGCTTTCTTGCTTTTCTGCTTAAATGCAGTACTTCAGCTTCACAGCTAGTATTTTTTCACTTAATGTTCTTATTGTTATGTAGCTTATAGATATTTCTTTGTTAAAAAGATACTTGTCCTCCATCACCATGTTATTTTAACAAATGTTATTTTTTTAGAATTTTCTTACAGATTTTTTAATTCCAGCTTTAGTGTCTACAGAAGACAAGCTGCCTTTTTCTCTTCCAACTGCTTGTGAATCCATCTATCTTGTCTCATAGTTTGACTGTTATGGTTTTGTTCTTTAACAGTATGTAAATGTTATAGGACTTCAGCCTGTCTCAGTTGTACAAGCTGATACACAAACATACTGTAAGAGGTATCTAAGACCTCAAATGTTTACAAAGAAAATAGGTAAGACAAACATGAGGATGACAGTAATAGATGTCTTATTGGAACAGGCTTGACTGATCCATCAGCCTGTTAAGTTTTTTGTTGTGCTGTCTCTTTGTGGAGGTTCTTTACTTTTGCGTCTTATTTAGTGTGCAAAAATATTCTCTAGTCTTTGATTATGAATTCCTTTACATTTCACTTGTGCTTTTACTCTGAATTCACCTTTCCAGTGCTAGTTCTGTTAATTCAACAGCCTCAAGAGTTTAATCTTATGCTGTATTTCCTATTGTTAATTATTACTTTTATCCTTATCAGTTGTAATGGAGTCTCAGTGGAGTGCTCACTCTGTGTACTGTCTATGCTCTGACCCTTGGAGCCAGTGAGTTAATGCATTCCCAGTAGCACTGCCTGGATTACTGTAACCTGTAACCCTGTGCTCACTGTGTTCAAAATGGGGAAGGAACTGCATCTTATTACACATCTGCTAATACTGCACAGTACTCATGTCTCTTTACACAATCTGCTTTTGTATCTTTTTCCGATTTGTCTGTTTTGGTTTAACACCCTATCGCACAGAGTCACAGAATTGTAGGGGTTGGAAAGGGACCTCTAGAGATCATTTAGTCCAACCCCCTGCCAAAGCAGACTCAGGTAGACACCCTATAGGCAACCAAGTATGCCATTATCCCCACCCAGTTATTACTGCTGAACACAATGCCACGTGGTATGAGATAATATTCCTTTGGACAGTTTGGGTCACCTGTCCTGTTCGTATCCCCTCCCAGCTCCCTGTGCACCTCCTGTTCCTTGCTAGAATGGTAGTGTGAGAAATACTGAAGTCCTTGATGCGGTATAAGCACTG